>JAEQBH010009388.1:0-60078 GCA_016808115.1 Tetrastigma voinierianum | reverse complement strand
AGTACCATCCTTTGCGTGCGAATTTTTAGCTCTCCCTCTCCATGCCTTACACACTCATCACTTCGTCGCTGATTTTTGAATTATCTTTCTCTTAACTACAGTGTTAAAGTAACGTGGCTTTCTCATCCAAACCACATCTCTAATGATCACCACCTTGTTTGCCTTGGTTCCTATGATTAGTATTTAACCTTTATGACACTCTGAAAAGATGCCTTGTCTAGACTTTGCATCAAGTTTCAATTTTTCTCTCCAACAATATGCATAGATTGGACATGAACACTCTCAACCGGTAATCTACCTCATTACATGTCATACCTCATACGCAACTTTCTCGTCTAATGATGTCATGGTGACCCTATTGATCCAAGTAGCATGCCATGCTTATTGCCTCTACCCATTTGGAACTTCTTCTCTGCCTTGCATTCAATCTAATACCCTTGACTCTTTATTTATAGATCTATTCATCATCTTTGTCATACCATTATGTTGACATCTTATGAACGGTGAAGTGCCTCTTAATTCCATGCTCCTCACACAATTATGAGAATCTTGAATCTATGTACACTATACCATTATCTAACTTAAGGCATTTGATCTTCCTTTCTATTTGGTTTTCTACTTCAGCTTTCCATAGCTTAAACTTGTAAAAGTTTGACTTGTGTCACATGAAGTACACCAAACTCGTGATGGTCATCAATAAAACTCACAAATATATTACCGCCTCCCAAAGGCGTATTTATACCCTAATTATCTGTATGAACATAATCGAGAATCACCTATGTCTTGTGTGTGGTTATCTTAAATTGCACCTTGTTTTGTTTCCCAAAAACACAATATTTGCATAACTCAAACTTACTTGTTTTGATACCCTTCAGTAGTTTTCTCTGTAAGTTTCCTTAAATCCCACGGCTCACCTATATGCCTAACGCATATGCCGCGAGTTATCTTTTGTCTAACTCATGCTTTCTACTGATTTATAGCTCCACACTGATTGTGATACCATCGGTTTATAGATATTCCTTGCCAACTTCTATCTCTTCATCACAATCAAGACACCGTTGCTCTCCTCCGTTACTCCGTTGGCAAATTTGTAATTAAAATCGTACTATCTAAGAGTCCCTAAGGAAATCGATTCTTCCTTAGATCGAGGAACATGTTTAACATCTGTGTTCTAATAACTTCATCGAACATCTTCTTGTGATATTCCCTATTCCGAAAACCATGCATGAAGCATCATTATCCATAAAAACATGACCAGAATTTACTAACACCTTCAAGTGTCGAGCCGGTCTTTATTAGGTGTCATATAGTAGGAACTTTATGCTGAATCTATACTCCAGAAAATCCCGCCAAATGATATGGGTACAGGATGAGACAAGCATATCACCATCACCGCTCTTTAAGTCTCCTTCTACTATATTCATGAACTTTAATAGACCCTCTTTGTTTTTGTGTTCCTGTTCTTCCCGTTAAGACATTCTTGTTTTATGTGCCCTTTTCACGCACTTGTAACACTAAATATCCTTCCTTCTGCCTTGATTTAGGTGGGATTTGTTTTCTACTCAACTTGCTCTAAGACTTGTTTCTCACATGCTCCTAATTACCCTTGGCCACAAGCTCTTCACCCTATGAACTCCCATCACTGGCTTTCTTCCTTTGATTGAAGGCTAGTAAGGCACTTGTGATCTCCTCCAATTCTAAGGTTTCTTTCCCCCACATCAAAGTAGTAGCCAGATTGTTGTAAGACTCGGGTAGAGAATTCAGTAAAATCAGTGTCATGTCTTCCTCTTCGAACTTCACGCTCCTTTCTGTCACACCCTAATCCCCAGTCGACGGATGAAGAAACGCAAAACTATCTTGGGGCTCTTAGCTGTTTTTCGGACGTGAGCAGGCCCAGTCTTATAAGCGAATCAAAATATTCTTTAAGATAAAATAAAACTACCACCGTGAGTGGTGTTTGGTGTCAATACATCTGATCCTAAGTCCCATTTATATACATATACAAAGCGTACATTTACATTTACATTTTACATAATCGAGCACAAAACCTCTTTGTAATGGACTCCTACTAGTTTTGTTGGCTCCGGCGGTATACGAGGAAAAATCGCGGACGTCCTCCTCTGTATCTACACGGATAAAAACCCATGTTAAGCTTAACGCTTAGTGGGAAACATATGACTTATACGTATACACATGCATTAATACTCATTTATAGTAAGCATATAGCAGTAACAGATATATAGTAGCAGATATCATAATTTTTCAGGAATTCATATAACAATCGTATACGCGTACTTGTACTTATAGCAGACATTATACTTGTTCGGATCTCGGTAGGATTCTGAGCTTATACGGGAATTTTCATTGAATACATTCGGAACGAGAATGATATACATTACTTTACTCTTATTCGTCATTAGATTCTTATCCTTATAACCTGTTGACTACAAACCGGTAATAAGAAATGGTAGGACACAACACAATAAGTACCAGAAGGTGCAGGTATAGTACTGGTGTCGTAGCCTAAAAGCGAGGGTATGAAGCATTGTGAAGGTGTCGTCGCACTAATCTCAAAAGTCTGAGAAGTACTAAATATTTTGGCTTACTGACGAGAAAGTGTCATTCGCACTAATAAAGTAACTCAGTACTATACATTAATACGCGCCCCACATAACAGTGCCTTGTCATTCAATATTCAGTCTTGGTAGTCTACACAATTACATGTGTTTCAAAACTTAGGATGTTATCATAAGCGAGACTTTAAGTTTGCCCGATGACAACTAAGCCAAAGCGAAAGAGCGGTCTAATTTACTTTCCTTTACATGGTATATATGGACCCTTTCATACGCCCATAGGGTCCTCATTGATGTAGGCGAGTCCTCGAGCAACAGAAAAACAAAACCAAAACAAAACACAAAAATTTCCATCGCGTGAGCGGTGGCTATGCGGCAGCTTTGCTGCGCCTAGGCGTGCAGAGGCTTGTTCAGGCCTCCCTCTCAGACCATCTTGGCTTGCATGGGATCCCTGACTGCGACATAGGACCGAAATTGCCCAAATTTGCTGATTTCATCCATTTTTCCAAAAATCCAGCAAAAACCCAAAATAATCCAAAGCATCATCAAAACAACTCCCAGATGGTTCGTAACCTAAACATAAACCACCTGAGGAAGTTAAGAGGATTCCTAACACCCAACTTTAAGTATTCATACTCTTAAACATCAAATCCTAGCTCAGGAATTCTTTGACAAATGACCACATGAATCCCCACAAATCCATAAAAATCCTCGTTCTAGCTTATCACATACATATTTCTACAAGTTCTGACCAATGACTTCCTGCAAACATATACAATGGTGGTGCTTCATATGATAAGTATCTTGGTGTATTCTAAAGCGTGGAATTAGGTTGTCTAGCATTATGTGTCATTGGGAGTCCCACAGGTCATCTCAGGGAGTGGTCTAGTGTTGATCACTGGAGCTATTTCTCTAAGTACATCTAATTGAAGACTGTGGGGTTGTGGTTGGTTGATTTAATGATTAAGTTAAATTGACTATTTAAAATGAAAGATGATTCTTTAGTTCTGGGTTTCCACTCACTATTGATCACGTAATTCTCACCTCTTAGTTTATAGTCTCATCTAAGAACCATTGATGAATGGTCTTTAATGGAAGATTTTGCTTTAAACGCTCTTTTAGAATGAAAAACGATTGAGGAATGTTAAACACTTGTTGACAATTAGTAGAGACTCTTGGCCCATTTGTAATCAAGTACAAAACGTTAATGGGGATCTCTAGTTTGTTTGTCAAGAGATGCTTAACTAAGGTTTATGAGTTTCTCACCAGTGATTAACATCCACCCTGAAATCCCATTGGAGTATAAAAGAAGGAATTGGGGATATTACCTCGATGAAGGGTGAGTTTCAGTAGAACTGACATAAAAGTTTAGTACTCATGGAATTAGAAAGAAAATCATAATTGAAGGTATTCATAAAAGGAACTTTGAAAAATAAAATTCAATTACCAAAAGCAGAAATTGATATTTAAAATAAGAAGAAAACTTGATGATATGGATGTGAAGGTTACCTGGACTTAAATCAAGAAATATGAAGTGAGTCTTCAACTCTCTAATCTGCCAAACCTAATACTACTGAGAAAAGAGCATATGTTTATGACCTGGCCTTTGGATCGCGTATTTATCATGCTCTCTTTTATTTTGTACATAGACATGATCTAAACATGGTTTGAACTCTATGACGTTCGCGGATTCTTTGGTTAACATTCTCGCGCTGTCGAGATGCCAGTTAAAGTGGTGTCGATGATTGCTCGCGCTTCGCTGCCTGATTCCGATTACTGGGTTGGGATAACGTTCAATTTTGGTTGTGCGGCGCCCCGGCGGTGCTGCGGTGATGGCTGTGAAGTGCGAATTCACCTCTTCATTTGTTTCAGCTTGTTTACTTCGAAACTTCATAGCGGTTGCCATCATCCATAATGATCCATATTAAACTTTTGGACGAACCCCTTGTAACAATTATGTATGAAACATGAAAAAACTGTCTGAGGTCAAAAACAGCGATTAAAGTACCTATTCTTATGCGAAATGTGAAGCAAAGTATGACTTGAAAACCACAGATCAACATAGTGTATTGCTCTCTTTGTGTATTCGGCTTTGCCTGACCATCTTGCCAGTCACTGCTTGAATTTAACTAATGATACCTCTTTGGTAATGATTTCCAACAAATGCGCTAGGTGCAGTCAAGCTTTGCAAGTTTCTCAGGGCGAAAGAATTAAATGGTACTTCTGGCGACGCAGTGTGCACCCATACGGCTCAATTTAAACCAAAACCACAGTTTCAAGCAATGAACATAACATAACAAGCTAACACAAAACCAAGCTATTCATATAAGGGATCATGGAATTGAAACGAGAAGGACTACCATGCAGCTTGACAAAATGAGCGATATTATAGAGCACGGTTAACATAACCACTGCGATCTTATGCGTAAAGTCGGAGAACACTAACACAATTGAAATCAAAAAGGTCTTTGAGGTTTGTAATGACCATAGGCTACACAAATAGGGCAAAATGAACAAAATGGGTGTTGGCATGACATGGTAGAGTCTCTGCCCAGTACCAACACCACCTAATCTAACTGCTATGCTGCTACTGCTTTGATGTCCTCCTCATCGTGCAATAAAACGCATCCTCATCAGCAGCGGTCATCCAACTCCTCAGTCTCCCTCAGAGTCGGGAGGAGGGCATCTCTAAGCGAAGTCTGGTAAATATGACTCTCGAGCACAGAGCCTATTATATTTGTTTTACGTTTCCACTAAAATGCATTTGAACCACCCTTTGATTCGCGCTCCATTCTTTTGGGGATGTGCTCGAGAGGCGCGAGGTGTTGTAGATGAAGGAATCCGGGAATAACCACTAGAAATTTTGTGAAGGCTAGGAGTCTAGTAGATCTGCATTTCGGCTCTTGGCCTCTGTTTGGTTTGTAATAGGCCCGACTTAGGAATAACCCTGCTTTCTTCTCCTCCCCTCATCCTACTGTGGCTTCTGAGATTTATCGCTAGAGGGATAGAATGGAATATGCCTACTTTCGATCGGAGCTATGAAAAGTCTCTCATAATGCACCATATGACCAAGGCATAGTCGACAAGCTTCAGTCATCACCTCATATAAAACTGAATTTCTTCTTTGCTTGGATATTTCTCGTTGCCCTTTGGTCCAATTCTATCATGAATAATCTTGTTCATCAATGCATATTCCGGCTTGAGCTTCCCTGGCACAAATTCCTTGCGTACAAAACCACTCATGTCCACAGGATGGGTGCACATGGTCTCGAACTGTTGGCGTCATCGATGATAGCCACTGGGGGATAGGTCGATCCGGCGGCGGGGCGAACATGCTGTAAGTGAGCTATCAAATCGAAGTGATCTTTATCTGCTTACCCATCCGCGATGGTCTCTAGTAAGGTCTCGACCTGGCGATTTTCTCGAGTGGTGTAAAACTCGAACGGTAGAGTGGAATGCCCACGAACTTGATGCACACAAGCGTAAATTACGTTTCTTGAATAGCACTGATTGGATGGGAATACAAAATGTTTCCAACTACCTCTCTCTGTCAAATCCCGGTTCGCATTCGGCCGGGCTGCCATTTTTCTGTTCATCGAAGCCTGGGCAAACATGGCTGTTGATCTCCTCAACATCACTCTCTGATACTTCCTCACTCTCAGAAGATGAATCTATTTTCTTTCCTTTTCCTTTCTTTATCGAATTTGGAGATTATGCGATTTTCTTTTCTTCACGACCAGCTCCATAGAAGGGAGCTAGGCGCTGCCCTTTCCGGTGTTTTTAGATCTTGTAGATATGGCAAAAACGTATGTGGCAAAGTGGCCCCGAAACCTGACAGAGTCGATGGCCCGTCTCGGGAAGAATCGGGCTGGCCACATTGCCTGGAGATGAAACCTTCTCCCCCATACCACTAGCCAGAGCTGTTACAATAAGCAAAATACTACCAATCAGGCCCACCCGAACAAGTCCATGGAGATACAATATAATACCACAAAACCAACGCTCTCGAGGGAAATTCGGGTGCTTACCGTAATAAATACTTGTTGAGAGCGAGGAAGAATGAGATTGAAGGCGATGGAAACCTTTGGCGGAATAGACAAACTTGGGTTTCAACTTGTGAATGTGGAAGGCTTAAAAAAGATGGAGGTTTTGTCTTAGAATGGATGGCGGTTGTGAATGTCAAGGTGCAAACATGGGGTTAAAAGCCTATTTGCCTAAAAACACACATTGTACCAATACGGAGTTAGTGTTGTCACCGTCTGAATTAGCCTCTGCCACTTTTGCTGGCTTTGTACCAGATAGTTCAGGCCTATCTGCCGTTTGTAATTTTTCATCATTTTTTTATTTTTTTTTATATGTTCTCTTCGCATATTTTATACAGAATTGGGAATAGTAGTGCAGGTATAAATTTATCTTATTCAATGCCTTCCATCAAGGTTCCATGCATTACTCACCTCTCTTTACTTGCTCATAATACGCCCCAAGCCATTGTGTTCAGGGATAAGCGTATTTCCTTCTTTAGACACTTTCAAACTTTCATGGGGCCAGCGCCATTAGGCGATCAGAGGATCTGAGTTAAGCTCAACAACAACTTGATAAAAATAGGGTGCAAGGGTAAGACAAAGCGGAATTCCACAAGTGTAACACAAAAAATAATGACCTTAAATCACTTCCTGATTGTCGTAGTGTTCCTCGGAGACTATGATTGCATGTAGTTAACATGACATGCCAAATTAATGCCACGGTAGAACCTTGCAAGCAAGCAAGACAAGAGTATGAGCGAGAAGGTACGTAGTTTGTGTAAGGAATTAGGCGAGTCGGGGTGATAAGATCGAATATGAACAAAGAGATTTGTGCATGCTGTTGAAGTGTACATGCATTGAGATGATGTGGAGTGTGTATAAAATCATGTGACTACATACATTGCGAATTCAGTACTATACCCCAGAGCCCTGGTCGAAAAATTTTTGCCATACCGCTGAACATGTAGCTCGCTATGAAATTCAACCAGTGTATACCTACCCCCACAACAGAAACAAGCATTGTCCTCAATGCACCAAAGATTCCCCACACAGCAGAATGGGAGCGACATAGAAACGGGGCCACTTTTTTTTATGTTTGAAAAGCAAATGAAATAAAAGAAAGCGAAATAAAGTGCAAGAAAGAAAATAAAAAAATTAAAACTATATACAACAAGGTGAAGCAATTTACTCGAGAAGATGTCACGGTAGAGCGGATATACCAAGTCCTCCACTATTCTCTGTCGTCATCAAAATGCTCTAGAGGAATGGCCCCGAGCGTTGACCATTGACTTTAAAAGACTTCCCGATGTCGGATTTTCAATCTCCCTTTCCGTATGGATAAACTACCTTAACAATGAGCAGATTGATCCACGAGGCGGAGTTTTCCTAGGAATATGTACAGTAAGGCTATGCGTGATGTACCTTTTGGTTTGGTTCGAACGTTTTCGAGCAATAGTCTTGTCATGGAACAACTTGAGTCGCTCTTTGTAAATCCGGGAGCTTTCATATGACTCTCGCCGCAATTCATCAAGCTCATTCAGATTTGCAACAAAGCGTTGTTTACTGGCAGATTAAATCGAGAATTAAAGAAGTTCTAATAGTGATAAGCTCGGTGATCCATTTCGATCGACCCGGATGACAAGCCAACTTCCATAAACAAGCCTGGAACGCTACAGGTGTAGTTTAAAGCGGTACGGTAGGCCCCGAAGGCATCGGTAAGTCGGGCGACCCGATCTTTGAGATTTGGGACCTTGGTTTTTCCCAAATGTGTTTGATCTCCTATTAGCTAATTAAACGACCATTGGTTTGTGGGTGGTATGCCGTTGAGCTTTATGGTTGACTCATACTTTCATGATTTTCAAAGATCGATTACAAAAATGGAGTCCACCATCACTAATAATTGCCACGAGGTATTCCAAAGCGAGAAAAATGTGTTCTTTATAAATTTCAAAACAACCTTGTGGTCATTGTAGTTCTGGATTGGAATAACTCGACCAGCCCGACATAATCAACGAGATAACGAGATGTAGCGTGCCGAGGGGGAAAGGCCCCATGAAGTCTATACCCCAACGGTCAAAGATTTGATAGTGGCGGGTGAAGGCATGTGTTCCTTTTTGTGATTCCTCCTAATTGTGTGGTGGCACGGCCTGAGGTTTTATGAAATTAAAACTATCCTTAAGCAGTGTAGGCCAAAAACCAGCTTGCAAAATTTTATCTGCTGTTTTCCTTGCGGAGAAATGCCCTCCACAAGCTTCGGAATGGCAAAAGGTAAGGATCTTGATCTGCTCATCATTGGGCACACATCTTCTCATCAATTAGTGCGGGCCGATACTAAACGAGATATGGATCATCAAGTAATATTTTCTTAATGTCCATAAAAATTTCTTTTTGTTGAGAAAGTCCGCTGGTGGTGACCGATTACTAGGTAATTTCTGATGTCGTGCCATGGGCAATGAACAAACAAAAAAATTTGCTCATCGAAATCGCCTATGGGTAAGCGAGAAGGTGGATCACGGAACTAATCGAGATAAATGGTCGGCTACACCATTCTCGACCCCTTTTATCTTTAATGACATAGTCGGACCAATTTAGCAGCATAGTACGAATCCACCCTGAATTAGCAGAAACGGTATCTGTAGAGGCGGTGCTAGCGGCCCGTCACGTAAAAATGGTTACGGGAGACCACATAATGTATGACTGAACTTTTCTAAAAAAGCAAAGACAACGACAAAAACTCTTTTTCGTGGTTTGTGTAATTTTCTTGAGCGAATCCGAGTTTCTTTGGCATAGTAGATCACAAAGGCCTTTATCTTCCCTTTGTCCTAAAACAGCCCCTATAGCATAATCACTAGCGTCACACATAATCTCAAACGGAAGGGTCCAATTAGGAGATCGCATGATAGGAGGCGACACTAACTTAGTTTTGAGTTTATCAAAGGCAGCCTCACAAGCCTGTGACCATGTGAAAGGGACATCTTTAGCAAGCAAATTGCATAAGGGACGGGCTATAGCACTAAAATCTTTTATGAACCTCCTAGAATCCAGCATGTCCCAAGAATGACCTTCATCTCTAACACACTTAGAAGTAGGTAAGGATTGGAAATTAATAGACTTTGGCCTTATCCCACCTCAATTCCATTTCTAGTCACTATATTTCGACAATGTGTTTCACCATGAAATGACACTTTTCCCAATTTAACACAAGGTTATTTATAGTTTAACATCTCTCCAAAGCCTTCGTGGTTCTCAAGAACATCCCTACGTATGAATTCACAAAGCTGAAAATCATCATAAAGATTTGGAAATGATGTCTATCATATATGAGATTCCATCATGCAGATTTAGGAAGGTTAGGATGCATTACATAATCAAAGGCATTTTTAAAGGAAAGAATATAAGAATGAGTGAATGCCGTTTCTCTTGATCTTCCAAAAGCTATCTCAATTGATTTATTTACAGTGCCGTAGAAAGCGATAAAATTCGTACTTATGACTCTAGGGTGATCAACAAACGGGAGAGAAATTGTTCAACTCTAGCTGCCAGCATGACTTCTATAATCTATGCACACCCTCAGCCCAGGAGTGACATAGTGGAATCAACTCTCATTATTTTCATTTGTGACCATAGTGACTCAGTTTCTTAGGGACTACAGGTTGGGGTGACCATTTGCTATCTTAATCAGGGTAAGCCTTTCATTCTAGGTTTAAGACTTCCTTTCTTAACCACTTCTTTCATTATTGGATTCAGTCTTCTTTTTAGCAGTTTGTCTAGAGGGTTTGTATCCTCTTAGTGAATCCTATGTGTCACGAGATCAAGGGACTAATTCCCTTAGCCATGCAATTATCCATCTAGGCGGGTTACGTGGGTTCTCAATATCTCAAAGTTTATTTTCTTGGTCCAAATCTAAGGAGGAAGATATGATTCTGCAAATGTTTCTTTACCTAGAATGCATATTTGAGTGTGATGAGTAAAGGTTTAACTCGAAGCTTAAATTGGTCTCTCTTAGAAGTAGCATGCAATCTCGATTGGTGGTAATGGTTCAAATTTAGGTGCCCATCCATTAACTTCCAATACCTCATTGTGTTCAATTATGGAGTGTAGGAACTCCAATTCCAATGTGGTCGCTTCCTCATCCCAACTAGGGCTTACCAAACAGGACATGAGAGGGTCATCATGTGAGACATTATCTAAGTATTTAAATGCTCACAAGAATCGGCCATGTTACCTCACAAACATCTTCCTCATCTCTCATTCCCTTGATAACATTAAAGATATTGATTAACGATCCTTACCAAATGATAGTGTCATTAGGCCTCCCTACAATGTATGATGGCTAGCGGGTTACGAGAATGAATACGCAAATCAGGGGCCCCGGGTTGTAGTTCGCCATAGGTTGAGTGTCAAACCGCAATGAAATCTTGGAAAATAGAACTTATCCTTGTGCCAATACCATCCTTCTTATCCCCTCACCAGGAATTTTTGCACTACGATTACCATTTAATTGGAAGTGATATTGGTTGGCTCTAATTCTGCTGAAGACCGACATATCTTGATAAGGAAAAATTAACACTTACCTAGTCTAATGCAAGCGTAATCTCGACTTGGAATTCCCTACTACTATGGAAATAGTAGGGCTAAGGTCTTTGTATTTTGGGGGAGCAAATTGTTTTGAATCGGTGAGGTAGATTGCTTTCAGTCATAGTCCTCCTTGTTGTTACCTAGTTTCCTTTCTGGTGCACAAATCCTTTAGAAACTTGGCATATGATGGAATTTTCTTAATGGCATCTAGTAAAGGAATGTTCAATTTCACTTGTTTGAACAACTCATAAATCTCAGCATGATTGTTCACTTTCTTTGGAACTCTCAACCTATGAGGGTATGGAGCTGGAGGGATATGGGTAGCCTTATCTTGTTGCTCACAAAAATAATAATATCTGTCTAGGAACATGAGGCTTGTCAGGTACCAGTCATCTCAATTGGACTACTTTGTAATATTGTATTGGTTCCTTAAGTTGAATGGTTTTGTCAATTACCTTACCACTTCGAAGAGTAGTGACAACCTTGCAATGTTCAAAAGTACCCTCACTTGGACCTGAAACTCCAACACTATTTTGACCTTGTGGATTTTGGATGGGTTGAATGGAGTTTCCCGCCGCTGTTGAAATTTCCCATAGAAAGTTGTAACTTAGTGATTTGGGATCTCACATCATTCCAAGGTAGTTCGAATTAGGTGTTGTGGATTGTTGGGTTTTGTCTGACGTAATTTACTATATCCTCCAAACTTCTCTTATGTAGCAACGGAAGTTGATAAGAGCTGTGGGTTTGGATTCCCTTGATTTGATGGATGGAAACCTTGATTAGGGTTCACCCAATCATGGGGATGGGATTACGAAATGGTATTTAGTTTGAAAAACCTAAATTCTGATAAGTGGGACCTTGATTGTTTGACAAGTTATGTGGGCCTCCCTCATTTCTCCAACTAAAATTAGGGTGCTTACCCCACCCTGGATTATATGTTTCAGAATATGGAGAATTGAAAGGTTTCTTTTGGTAGTTAGGGCGTTAACGCTTTCCCCATTTGAATTGCTCCCTTAGCAGGAAGGTTCGGACAATTAATAGTTGAGTGCGCGTAGGGTCATATAGATGATGCATGGCTCCTCCACTGCGGGTCCAATAGGTACCGGTACTTGAGGCACACACCTAATTTACCTCGTTACTTTTTGACTCTATAGCCTCGACTTCCTTGTTAGGGTGGCGATTTTGCTTGCAAATCATCATTCTCTCTTAAGTGATGGATTCCTCCACATGGAGTGTACTATGCACTTTAGCGGTGTCTCACGGAGGTATTAGTCTCTTAAGTGATGGTTTTAATATGAAAAGTTTTACTTGTTTTATTTATTTGATTATCCTTTGGATCGAAAAGTAGTTTGTAAGATTATACTTTTGAGATTTGTTTTGTTTCACGAAAGAAAATGTGGAGATATGATGTTTAGTAATTTGAAATTTTGAATGAAATATTTTACTCTGGTTAGTTTGGCCCTGTCAACGGGAATAATAGTTGACACTATTTGGCTCTTGTCAACGGGATATAGTAGTTGACATTATTTGGCCCTTGTCAACGGGATATAATAGTTGATATTTACATTTCTTGGTGGGAGATATGGTGATTTGAACCCTTCCTCTAGGGTTTGGTTAAGAGTTACTAGTACTAGTAGTGTTTGGTTCCGTCCACCTTAAAAGGAACAATTTACTTGGTTAACCACCATTTGAAAGTCCGCATGCTTGGGCGCTATTTGATATTTGATGACGGAAAAATATATATTTGAAATGTATTTGATTTTTGGTTGATATGAAAGTGTTTGAATCGAAATTTGATATGGTGTTTGGATCACATTTGATGAAACCGATTTGAAATGGGTGAGAATGTTTTGAAGTATATTTTGTTAAATGTTCCAACATTTTGAATCAAAGTTATGATGAAAAACATCTCCTATTTGTTATATGATTAGCTTTTGATCCATGAAACTGTATTAGTATTTCTTATTGAGCTTTTAGTTCATTCCCATTCGTTGACATATTTTCAGGTACTTTTAGTTTCCGCGATGAGTGATGGCTAGGTTGGGGATTCATCATCATTAGGATTTGATTATAACTTTATGTTGGCTCATGTTGAACTCATAAGTTCATGTTTATGTGAAATGTTGGGTTTTTGAAAGTTAATTGAGAAAGTCACTTGGATGAACATTCCTTTTTATATTAGTACAAAGTTGGATTTGAGAGATCTCACATGCATAATTGAGATTTGAATATTTAGAAGTAATTTTTATCGGCATGAAATTTTGAATTTGGAGAATTTATGAATTTAGAAGGTTCATTTACTCTGAATATATGATTGGTAGTGGGCCAAAATCCGGTTACAAAGAAAGGTTAGTGTGGACTACTTCAAACCTTGAATTTGAAGGCTTGAGAGATTAATGAATTAACGGTCATGCCCACATGAAGAAGGTTCGGGCAATTAATAGTTGAGTGCATGGTCATCATAAATGATGCGTGCTCCTCACTTTGGTCAATGGTAGGTGCCGAGGCACCTTCCCGATTACCTCGTTCACCTTTTTCAACTCTATAGCCTCCAACTTCCTTGTTAAATTGGCGATTTTTGCTTGCAAATCATCATTCTCTCTTAAGTGATGGATTCCTCCCCATGGGTTGTACTGTATAACGGTGTCACGAGTGTAGTCTATGTTCGAGCATTTTTACGCTATGAAGTGTTGTAACTCAGACAAAACACATATCTAATTCCCAGAAGTCATTACGAATTTGTGTCTAATCCTAGGCAAACCTGCATAAAACTTATTGGACTTGATCAAAAACATCTCTAGAGTAAATCATTTTCAATATTGGTTTTGGCTAATATCTTGCAAGTGCAGTCGACAAGTAATAAATTGGTTAAGTCCGGATATCGATCCCATAGAGATCTCGAGAATTCTATATCGAAACTCTGCTATTTACTTTCGAAGCTCCATACTATTTTGGTATAGAATGACATTGTGTTCCAGCTTGAGAAGGCGCCAAGTGTCTAGTATATAATAAAAGAATGAACCATCGAATAAACTGAATCTAAGAATAATGAATAACGAATAGTTAAGAAAATAAATAGGCCGAATAATTATCGTTTAAGAGTACACATTAAAGATCAATGCTATTGTGAAGTATCAATTCTTTGCTGTGCTCTTGGTTAATTTTGCTTGTGTATTTCGGGTTTAAAATGCATTCCAAGGCGTTTAGTAGATACAGTGGACTCTCTCCATAACCCACATTCATTATCTAATTTTTGCACAGTCCTCTCGAATACCGGGAATGAGATAACTACTTTTTAACACGGACTTCCTAATTCTGAGTATTTTTCTTTTGCAATACTTCATACCCATTTTATGGATTGTAACCCTTAGCTCCCAAGTTATCGGTCAAGCAAGGATATACAACTTCCAGGTTATACATAAAATTAGAATGAATCCTCTCCTTGATTAGATCTCGGCTAACACGAGTTGGCTTCCTTATTCGAATTGAGGTGAACTCTGCTTGTTTAGAGTGTTAACTCATTCAACTCATTCTTGATTTCAAGTGAGAAAGTTTATCAAGTAAACTCACAAGCTCATTAGATCTCTAATAGCGGTTAATATACCTTTCAAAAAAATGTTCATAACTCGAGTTGTCATCTCTGTGTCCTCGAAGGACCTCCTTAATCAGGCGATAAAAGCAATTCTTAATACGGGTATAAATGATATTCGAGATCAAACATTAAACCCATAACGAAAGTAAATTCATAAAGCTGAAATTCGCAATTCTTTGAAACAACTACGGGAAAGATAATTCGACAATAGCATTCATAATGGAAAGAATTTGGGTTCCTCAAATTCTTGAATTACACACTACAACCATTCTCTGATCATAGAATAAGCGCATTATGAAAGCGGAGGGCGAATTCGAAAATTTATCCCGAACTTCAAACATTCGGGTAGTAATTTGAAAGAATTGAATTACGCATTGACTTACGCTCAAAAGGATAACATCGATTCCGGAAAATAAACGAACTAAGCGATAAATCTAATTTTAATCTCTAACTATCAACATTGAAAGAAAGAAAGAAAAAACTAAAAAGAAAAAAATAGGCCTCCGGCTACGGACCTCGTGCGTATCGCGTAAGCTCTTGTTATGAAATTTTGGTAGGCTGCGTGTTATAGGATTTTGCGGTTGGGCCTAATCCCCAATGCGGGTCTTTGTGGATTTCCAAGTGGATTGGCCCATGTTAATGTTCAGTCATGCTTCAGCTCCCTTTGTCGCGAGCATCATCCGTAATCGTGACATCGATCTCACGATCGCGACATCGGCTTAAGGGTCTTCGCGGCCTTCAGGCGGTGTTTCTGATGTCATGACCTCGATCTCCGCGTCGCGACATCGGCTTATGCCTCTGCGGGTTTCAATTGGTCTCTCCTGATGGCCAGCGACGCCGATATCTTGTCGCGACCTCGGCTCAAGCGCTGCGGTTTCAATTGGTCTCTCACGATGCCGCGACATCGATATCTTTATCGCGACCTCAGCTCGAAGTCATCTGCGATCTTCAAGCGATGTCGCCGGATGTCGCGGCCTTCGGATCTTGTAGCGACATCGGCTTATAGTTCTGCGGAGTTTGACTTATGCGCCACTTGTATCTTTTAACTGGTTGCTCTTGATGTTGCGACATCAATTCTTTATCCGCGACAACATCTCGTAACGGCATGGCATAAGCGGTCGCTCATGATGTCGCGACATCGTTCTGCGACATCACCTTGCATTTCTATGACTTTGAACTTGTCCTTCTTAATGTCAGCGACATCGATCTCGTCGCGACGTAACTATGTCATACGTAGTTTTAAACTTGTGTTCTTTGATGTCGCCAACCTCATTCTTGTTTGCGACATCACTTTTAAGGCACTGCAACCTTCAACTGACCAAGTCTCATGTCGCGACCTCTATCTCCTGTCGCGAAATCCGCTATGTCTCACGGAGGCTTCAAGCGGATTGCTTTGATGTCAGCGACCTCATTTACTCACGTCAGCGATAACGGCTCAATTACAGCAGTTTCATCTTTTCACATGCGTCGGCGTCCGGTACGGCGCCTTTGTCGCCGACCTCGTCTCTTGTCGCGACATCAACCTTTGTCGCGACATCATGATGTTGTCGCGACATCATTTCTTAAGTTTCTGTTCAATCTCGGTTGCTATCTTGTGGTCAATATCGACTGCGTAATTCAGCTTCACTTTCACGATGTAGCGACCTCATAGCGGGCATTACAAACCCCAAAGCGCAGCATTAGTTAACCAATTGCTTTCATTTACGCTGCGCTATTTTCTACATTTGTACTACGCTGAATTCTTTTTCCTTGCATTTTCTTCTTTCTTTTATACTCCTACAAATAACGATTTGGTGAGTTTCTTCATATTCCCATTATCTTAATTATTCATTTTTACATTAAAATCCAACGAGAAAAATGGACTAAAATAGATGACTTTTAAGCTCATCAAACTCCCCCAAACTTAAGTTTTACAGCGTCCTCGAAGCAAAGAAAAAGAAAAATTGTTTGTCCTCGAACAAATTAAAGAAAATTTTAAGGACATTTTTGGTTTTGTTATGGTGATCAGATAATTGAAATACAATGTATACATTATTTTGGCCACATCTAGCTTGTAGTCAGTTCAGGTGAGTTTCTACTCTTCATAGTATACAAAAACTAAAGCATTGAAATTGTTTACAAACAATATAATCATTAGATCTGTTGAATAGATTATTTTCCTTTCATTTTCATCTTGAGTCCTTAACTCCCTAAAAGTCCTTCCCACTGATTTTGATTGTTTCATATTCCAAATTCCATGGGTTTGTTTTTCATATTGATCTCCACTAATGTAGGTGATTTCGGCCTCCCGAGATCAATCGGTCTTTTAGGCTTGTATTGTTAGGCTTGGGTAATGGTGAGATGGAAGGAATTTTAGGTTAAGATTACCTGAACCTTTCCTCCTCTTCGCCCTTCCTTTCTTGTAGTCTTCTAATAAACTCCTAAATGTTGGGCCATCCTTTGATTTCTTCATTGACGTATGCTCCCATTTCTCACTTATGAATTTGCCCAGGAAATTTCCTTTGTTTGTCACCATTCGGGGATAGTGCAATGTTTTAACTTTTAAGGCTTTCTAACACTCTTAGCGAACTGGGTTAGTAGCCCGTACCGAGATGGCATTAGGGTGCCTGGGTGTTGAAACACCCACAGAACTTAATTGTTGAGAGTTGAGCCTGAAGATAAAACTTATCCACCATAAACCTTCTTTTCTATTACCTCATTTCTGCTCTTTGCCTTTTTCTTTTCATTCCCTTTGGAGTTCCTCAAAACATATACTCAAACTTCATTTCTTTCTTCCTCCTTGAATTCTTGGGTAATCATAGGTTCTTTACTGAAGGATTGATTTCTTAGGATGAGTTGGGGTTTCCATTGGTCTATTTTTTTTGAAAAATAAGCTTGTTGGCTCAATTTCTGGAACTAAGGTATATGCATCAGCATATGAATAGGGATGGTTAGAATGGCTCAAACTATCCAAGAATGCTTTGCATGTCTCTTGTCAGTTGTATACCTAGGATTTCACCTCGATCGATAATCTAACAAATTCTAGAATTTTGGATTGAGCGATTGTGACTAACCATAAGGAATTACCTTGACTCATTTTTGTTGATGAGTAGTTAAATTAATTGATATTCAACAGGTTCCTTGACTTATTGTTTATACCACAAACTCAAAAATATGTTTTGTTCCTTCTATTGTATTACTTTCCTCCATTCTGGACTTATCAGTTAGACTTAAGTAACTTTTGCACCTTATGTCTCAATTAAACTGTATTCATTTTGCCCTTATTACCGCAGGCACTACGCATCTCGGCTTATTCCTAATCTACTTGGCTTCATTCAATTCGACTCATGACATGTCGGCGGTTTTTGTGCGGAACTAATTCTACTTTAATTTCCCTAATCATGCAACCAAAGCAACACAACATTGAACAAACATATTCAAAATAGCATGCACACAACAGATTCAATTCCAAGTTTCTTATTTATTTCGATTCAATTACAGTTGGATACAGATTTAAAATGGGAATAAGAGGGTAAGAAAGGTTAGCGAGGGAGAAGGTCTATTTTTTTCTTTTGAAAATAGCCGGGAGCAAAGATGTTGGAAGTTAGTCCGGTGTACCTAAATGAGCTGGGAATTCAGGAATTTTCAATTTTTCTTCTTTCCTTTCTCTTCTTGGTTTCTTCTCCATTTGTTCTTCAATGAAAATCTCATTAGAGAGATCAACCTTTTTGTTCAACTCATCCACGCCTCTTCCCGGAAAGCCATTCATTGTTCTCCGTTTCGGTCATGACCTCTAGGAACTGGAAGATTGTTATGTCGGATCTAAGTTTTCCAACCATTCTTTTGCTGGATTCTGTATCTTTACGCTTCTTGTCTACATCCATCTAATTTCTTCCTCAGAAATCATACGTAGAGACTTGTATAAAGCTTGAATCATGATCTGCTCCCCAATTTGGCTTCTTGCTCTGTATCTCTTTTCTTTATGAGTGTTAAGAGTTGAGAATCAACGCTCAAGCCCGGTTGTTATAAAGCTTCATGACTAAGTTTGAGTTTACGTAGTGATTGTGATCTGTGCAACTGTTTGCTCTTACAAACTCTTCCCACTGGCATTTGAAATTTTCCCTATCTGTTCTTACGTTTCAACTCTTCTCCCCAGCTAACTTTGTTCTCTTGTTGTAGCTCCCACCTCATACTCCTTTTCTTTCTGTTTACTCTTCCTCCCCACTATTCTCTTATTTTCAATTCTTTTCATAAATGCCTTCTCACGAATTCTATTGTAGTTTCCCTCCTTCCTCTCTTACTCATCATTCTCTTACGCATGGCATTGAGAGCTTCAGTATCTGACATTCTCTTGTGCTTCTGGTTTTCATGTTGAAATTTCTACGGGAGGAGGCGGCTAGGGATGGAGAAGTCTATTGGTTGCCTTCATCCTGCCCTTCATTGTGCAAACATGTAATATTGTTGTCAGGTGAGTTTCACAGGTGCTCTGCTCATTGATCGGCAACCCTCACGAGTCTCAACACCACGGTTCTTGACTTGGGCTTCATCTCTGTTCTCTACCGGCCTCCCTTTTCTTGGGTTTTCTTGGTCCTTTGCTAACTCCTGTCAGAAGGAGTGGTGAAGCTCTAGGTATTTCTTCTTGATTCTGAATTCCTTTCATGACCTTCAAGCATAGAGCAATTGATTGTTCTTTGGGTGAGGAATAAGACCTCTTTGTTCCTTCTGTTTACCTCATGATAGAATTCTCTATGATAACTCCTATATTGATCTTGTATCCTTTTAGGATGGCATAATAACCTGACTTCTTAATTCTCTCTTTGTGCACATATGTTTTGTTGGAACAAAATAGAAGCCGGGAAGTAAACCATACCTTGCCGCATTCCTGGTGTGAAGCCTACCACATTCCTTTGTTCTTAGCCTTCCTTCTTCTTGGTTTTAGCACACCTTACCATTAGTGAGCTTCTTGGCAATCTTTCAAAATGCGGTTTTTCAAAGTTTCAATTTGGAACCATGTTTGTACCTTTGCCATGCCATAGGCCTCGTTGATGGCCTTAACCGTATAGAACGAACTCCTCTAACAAAGCAGCTCCATCCTTCCTTCCTACCAAATTTGAATAAAACTCTCTTACAGTCTTTGTATACCACCTGATTTTGGTGTCATGAAACTCTCATCCTCTCTGCTCTATCATCTCCTTGAAAAGATATGAGTTACAGATCTCCTCTCTGTGACAAACCCCTTGTTAGCATAATATTTCTTCAGGAGTAAGCTTGATGCGACACGAAATCTTCTTTCTTCTTCTCTCATCTTTCCTTTCACTACGCTCTTTCTTGAAGTTGCCGGAAGCAGGATTGTTTCTAATGGCACCTCTCACCTTGTTCTTCACGGCGAATCTGCTCATCTAGCAGTTCTTCTTGGCGAGTTTCTTCTTCCTGGTGACTGCTGTTCCCTCATAATCTCGTCTAGGTTGGGGGTGGGTGGGAATTTCAGCCGTGGAAACGGAAGGCAGAGCTTTTCGGAAGGTTTGGAAAATTTAGGGTTTTCGGGTTGAGATTCGAAGGAGGAAGAAGGTGAATAAACATCATGGGTTGGGTGAATGAGTTTCCAACGATTGCAATTCAATCAATGTTTGTGGGCTGGGTGTTGCTTCATTAAAAACACGTCGCGACTTCAATTTTAAGCGTCTTTTTATTTAGAGGTCATTAGATTAGGAGCTTTTTTAAAGTGAGTAGTTGGCACACATCGCACATGTCGCGACATACTTAGGATCATCGAGAGACAATACAGGGCCTACAGAATTGTTTGATATTGCGACATCCTTTTCATTTGAAACTTAATTCTCTGTCGCGACTTCCTGGTGTGTATGACATATCACCTTCTTTCCTTGATACTCCGCAAGATGCCACTTCCGAGCAGTCACGACATCAATGTTTTGTCGCGACATCACTTATGTCATGACATAACCTTACTGTCGCGCCTAAGCCCTGTATTGATCTCAAAAACCTTTTTCTCTTATTGTTCCTAACTTTGCCAGACATTACTTGAGGCATCTCAGCAAAGATTTAACAAACAATTCAAGTATATCTGAAATTGGGTTAGGGATAAAAGTTACTCCCCGCTTTTATATATGTTGTGACTTCTCTGCAAGTTGCTGGGATTGTTCCTGTGATTCCCTTGCCATTCATGTCTTTGAACCTTGCAGAAGCTTACTGCAATATTCAAGAAAAATCTGATTAAACTAAAATTGATTTCTAAAATTAAATCTATCCTTATAAAAACAAATTTGACCTAATTTAAGCAACTAAAGGAAAAATATTTCAAAACTTAAAAATCGAAATTAAATCATATGGGTTGCCTCCATTATTTAACTTTCGATTTTGAGTCCTTAGGCTGGACTTCTTGTTGTGGTACTTCTTCTTTCAAAGAACAGTTGAGTTCTTCATTTTCCTCTTCCCTGTTTAGATAATGCTTTAACCTCTGTCCATTGACTTTGAATTCTTCTCCAGTATCAGTCCTCAGTGTCACTGCTCCAAATGTAGCACTTGACACCACAGTGTATGGCCCTCAGGTTGGTTCAACTTTCACAAGTAATTTCGGTCTGGAATTAAACGTGAACACTGTTCCTGTTCTGAACTCTTTCTCAAAAATTCTTTAATCATGCCATTTCTTTATCTTGTCTTTGTATATTCTAGCATTATCATAGGCTTCATTTCAGTTCTTCCAATTGAGCAGTTAAGACAATCTTTCTTCCCTTAGGCCCAAAATCGAAGTTTAACTTCTTGATGGCCCACATTGCCCACCTTGTATTCTAATTCAGAGGTAGATGACATGGTTTGCCAAAAACAACTACGTATGGGGACGCATTCAATGGGGTTTGTATGCGATCTGTAAGCCCAAAGTGCATCATCAAGTTTTGGAGAGACCAATCCTTCACACTTGAGCTCACGGTCTTTTTCAAGTATTCTTTTGATCTCTTTGTTGGAAATTTACCGCTTGTCCATTGGTGCAGGGATGATAAGCTAAACTCATACATACTTGATGCATACACGCTCATGAGTTTTGCAAATATTTTGTTTACAAAGTGCATTCCCCCATCACTAATGATAGTTACGGGTGTTCAATCTGCTTTCAAATATTCTTTTCTTGAACTCTAATCGTCTTAGCACATCATTCCTAGGACAAAGCCCGCGATTCCACCCATTTGAAGCGTAATCACGCTGGCCGGTATGTATAGGTTCCAAATGATGGTGAAAAAGATTCATAAAATCTATTCCCTTACATCAAAATTTGTATCACCATATGCCTTTTAGGGGCATTTCATTCTGCTGGTGATATTCTCAATCTTTTGACATCCTATCCACACAATTTAACCCCTCAGCACAATCTCTGAAGATAGTGGGCGATAAAATCTGATTGGAGTATCTTCAGGGCTGTTCTTTCTCGAAAATGTCCCCCGTATGGTGATGCATGGCATTCATTTATAATGTTGCCTTGACACTTCAGGCACACATCTTCTTATTATCATGTCGGCACCTCTCTTGAATAATAGTGGGTCATCCCGAATATAGTACACCTGGCATCGATTCGAGTTTCCTCTTACATTTGGTAGGCCGAATTAGAAGGCATTACTCCTGGCGAGATAATTCACAATATGGCTTCGCATGGAAGTTGGAAGGAAACCTTAAACAATTGCTCATCACAGGAAGTTCTCACAGTAACATCACATTTCCTCTTTATCTTTGCTTCTTCGACTCTTGACAAGTGATCAGCTATTACATTGTCACATCCTTTTATCCTTGATTTCAAGATCAAACTCCTGTAATGACACCACCTTATCAATCTTGAAGCAGCTTCCTTTTGACATCAAGTATTTGATTCTTTGCATGATCAGTGTGAATTACCACATGAGATCTAAAATGTCTGCCTAAATTTTCACAAGCAAATACTATGGCTAGCATCTCTTTTCAGTTGTAATTGGTTCTCTTGTGCTTCATTGAAGGTCTTACTAGCATAGTATATGTGCAAATGCTTTCTCTTTTCTTTTGCCCATTAAGCTCCATGGCAAAATCACTAGCATCACATTATTTCAAATCCCGATCGATGCGGTGCAGCCATATGAGTGCTTGTACCAATCGATCTTGAATTTCGTCAAAAGCATCCTTGCGAAGTCATCAAATTGAACCTTGTATCTTTTTCGGTAATGCATAATTAGTACGGCTATTTTTAGTCTTTGATGAATCTCTGTAAAATCAAATGCCAAAAATAACACTCGCTTTTATTGTAGTAGGTGGTGCAAGAGTTTTGATAATGGATACTATGGAGGCGGTCGACTTCTAGTCCAGTGGCATAAATTACATGCCCGAACAATACCTTACGTCACCGTAAAAATGGCATTTCCCCGGTCAGTGTCCATTTGTTTGTCTTGGCATCTTTGAAGTCTTGTTTCAGTTGTTTAAGCATTGATGTGGATCCGCCACGATAAAGTCATCCATGAAAATTTCCATCACTTTTATTCCAGCCAAATATGAGAATGGGCATCATCACCATGGATTCATTTGGGCATTCATGGCCAAAATGGCATCCTTCTAAAGGCAAGGTACCGCCAGGGCATGTGAATGTGGTCTTCTCTTGATCCTCAGGTGCAATTGCGATCCGATTGTATCATGAGTACCCATCCAGAAAACAAAAGTGAGGGTGTCACCTTTAACACATCCAACATCGATCAATGAAGAGGCGAAGAAATGATCTTTTAAATTGGGCGTGTTAAACTCTGTAATCAATGCATACCCTCCATCCACATCCCACTTGTTCTTGTTAGAATCTAATTCGTTTTTGTTTAAAGTCCGCGATGAAAGCCCCCCTTTCTTTGGAACCACATGGTAGGCTCACCCAAGGAGGCGTCATCTAAAATAACATAGATAAACCATTATTGATTTAGTACCTCCTTCGACTACTTCCTTAAATCTTTGGATTCGAGTCTCCTTTGTTGTTCACCGGATGGTTTTTGAAGTCTCTTCTAGCAGAGAATCTTATGCATGCAAATTGTTGATACCCTTCGGCTCTTCAATGGACCAATAGCGATTCCTTATGCTTCTTTAATATTTTTGACAATCTTTGTTCCTCGGCGTCATTAGTACATTTGAAATGATCAACGGTTTCTTTAGTAATTCTAGTAAACATACTTTAAATGACATGGCGACTCTTTCAAAACTAGCCCATACGCCTTGGTTTCTTGATGATTTCTCTTTTCACTATTTTCCCCATTATCGTTTACGTTTTAGCCAGGCTCACCCACCGGTTTCTATAGAATGGCTAACGTATGGAAATTGGAATGAACATCTTCGATTATCTTGGGAATTCATCTCTTTTCATTGATAAAAGCGGAATTATTATAATCATTGTTAACTTGTCGGGGTTGGAAGTATAGACAAAAAATCATTTACATTACTGACTTTCCTTGTCCTGTCTATATTTTGCATACTTTTGATCAAGTTAAAAACAAGCGACTTCTTCTCGACCTCAGATAAGAACTCCCTTTTGCATGTGATCAGGGCAGCTCATTAGCTAGGAATGGTCTTCCCGATAAACGGGGGTACTGAGAATCTTCTTCCATGTCGAATGATGAAGTCTATTGGGAAAACAAACTTCCCAACGGTGACGACCATCTTCAATGACTCCTTAGGGTTTTACCATCGATAAATGCGCCATTTGAAGAGTAACGAGTTGTGGGGTAAGCTCCCAGCAGTTTCTTGGCCGACGAAGGGTGAGTGATACTATGGCTGGTGTCACGAAGGCTTCACGGAATTCAATTCCTCCAGCAATACAAGGGAATGAGCTCCTGGTCTTCATCTTTCTTGGTAGTTCTTTTACGATTCTTGCGCAAGTGGCGGTGAATTCACTATTCCTTCCTCTCTTATTTTCTTTTCTTTTCGATGTCCTTGAAATTTTGCATAGAGTGGCATTGAGTTACCACTTCGAGTAAAAGGCATGCGATCTCGGCTTAAAAGGATTTTCAAGAACCTTATAAAAGCTGCTCCTCCATCCTTATGACTGCGATTCTTTGTGGAAATGGGACTGGGCTTTGAATCATAGATGTTCTTCCTTTCTACTCTTTCTTTTTCATTCTCCGGTACCTCTTCCCTTGCTAGGCTTTCTTCTTCTTTGCTGCTGTCATTTTTCTCTTTCATCTCTTCTAATTCCTTCCCACTCCCTAAGGCACCCATGACCATGCGGTCTTTGGGTTCTTCCTTGTGTCACTTGGGAAGGCATCTTTCCTCTAACTGCGGGGGTTAGGGCCAATTTGCCATTTTGTCTCCAGGTTCTTAGGATCGTGGTGGTGAAAAGTTTGAGAATTGGTATGATTGCTTCAACTCTTGCAAATTTTTTGTTCATGGAGATTAAGCAGGCTTCTTATTGCTCCCCATGAGCTATGACATGTTCTTCCAAAAGATTGGGCCCTCCTCGACTACGATATTCATTTCGTAACTCCATTTCCTTCTTTGTTGCTGGGCTTGGTACTTTGTTGATAACCACATGTGGAGGTTGTCCAGTATCTTGAGCCTTGTGAAGCCCCTCCACCCATCAGAGAAATTCTCATGGTTTTCTCGGTCTTTGGTGATAATGTCTTTGGCGGAGTTAGTATTGGGTTTGAAATGGTAGTTTCTTGGCTCACGGACAGTGCCTCTTAGGCGTCATGGGTGTTCAGCCCAGTGGCCTCTCAGCCACTTCCCTTGATAACTCTCTTCGATTGCTCCTATTTCTGAGAAGCGGTGTATTGTCTTTCTTTCCGCTTGTCCAACTGTGCATAATGGCGTGACTTGGCTTCCATGGCTGTCATCTTTTCCGACTCCATGATCCCTTTCCTCTGTTGTTTCCTCATGAAAGCTCGGAGTTTCATATTACATTCTTGAGTCTTGATCTGACTCTTTTGCCTACCCTGACGCACCGTTTGAATGCTCCTGACATGAAGCATCAATGATCCCTTTTGATATATCAATTTCAAGGCATGTCTTCGGATCTATCCCATGCATTGGACATCTTCTCGGCAACCGTTTGAGATCTTTCCCGAGCTACATACGGGCTCATCTTCCCCTATTTGGAACACAATGATTTCCCTCCTTCTTTGCGTGGTGAGGGAGTGGGGAAAGAATCTACCTAGTGAGCCTCTGCAACTCCTCCCCAGTATCAACGAACCATATGGTAGAATTCATACCATGGCTGGCATCTCTTAGAAGATGGGAATAGATGTGGTACATGACTTAGGGTCTCACCCGATTTCAACTTCCTTTGTATTAGCCATCTGAGGGAGATCTTCGGGTGCTTTCGTTTGATCTTCGGTGGGATGACGATGCTTGATATGCGGACCATTATGTCGATCGCGGCCCGGTTCAAAATTATTAGCATCCAAGCTACTTGTTTATGCGATTCTTGAGTATTCTTCTGTATAATTGGTCTCAGTTCTCCATTGTAGTGATTGAGGCCTTCTAGCTATACATGCACCTCATCCACGATCACGCCTTTCATACGCCATGGTTGAGTTTTACGCCTTCTTTATCTTTCTGAGTTTAAAGTGTCCTCTCTATTACGTGTCGGTTGATACGTTTCTATGCATTAAATTTTGTCCTGAAATCGAAAACACACTTACATTAATAGGATTAGTTTTATCAGCAAATATTTTTCAATATGGTTTGTTAAGGTTAGTATTGAAATAACCCTTGTTTTGAAAGCTATTTTGTTCTTTCTTTAAAATGTCCCAGTGTATTTCCTTCTTTAAATACGAATATTGATTCTTAATTCTTTCAATCCCGACAGCGGCGCCATAAAACATTAACAGGACAAAACACATATACAAATTCTGACGTCGTTACCCAGAGATATTAATCCTACAACGACCGCAAAACGTTATACCAAAACACATATCTGAAATTTACAACGTCATTACCAAAGGACTATTGTCTAATCCCGACCACTTGAGCGCCGTAAAACTTGTTGACTTGATCAAAACGTCTGCAGAGTAAATCGTTTTGATGTGGTTTGGCACAATATCACTACGCGAGTGCAATTCGACAAGTAATAAATTGGATTTAAGTCGAATGTCGATCCATAGAGATCTCGAATTCTAGATCTTCTACGACTACTCGAAACTCCATACTATTTGGACTATAAAAATGACATTGTGTTCGGCTTGGAAGGCGTAAATTATCTTAGTATATAATAAAAAGAATGAACCATCGAATGAAACTGAATCTAAAGAATAATGAATAACGAATAGTTAAGAAAATAAATGGAAGCGAGTAATTATGGTTTAGAGTACACATTAAGATCAATCTTGTGTAGTATCAATTCTACTTTGTTATCTTGTTAATTTTGTATTGTATTTCGGGTTTAAAATCTTGTCCAAGGCGTTTAGTAGTGCAAGTGGATCTCTCCCACCTCCCATTTCATTATCTAATTTTACACGATCCTCTCGAATGTCACCAGGGAATAGAGATAACTACTTTTATGAGGACTTCCTAATTAGAGTATTTTTCTTTTGCAATACTTCATACCCATTTTATAATTTGTAACCATAGCTCCCAAGTTGCTCGGTTAAACGAGGATATACAACTTCAAGGTTATAACCCATCAAAATTGAATAGTCACCTACTCATGATCCAGATCTCGGCTAACACGAGATTAAACTACTATTCGAATTGAGTGTGAACTCTTGTTTAAATTGTGTGTTCAACTCCTCTTGATTTCAGAGTGAGAAGAGGATTTATCAAGTAAACTCACAAAGCTCATTAGATCTCTAATAAGCGGGTTAATACCTTCAAAAGAAATGTTCATAACTCGAGTTGTCATCTCTATTGTCACTCGGAGGACCTCCTTGTCGAGCAATGAAGCGATTCATGCACGGGTATAAGAGCGTGTCGGATCAAACATTAAATACCCATAACTTAGAAGTAAATTCATAAGCGAAATTACGCAATTCTTCGAAACAACTACGGAAAGATAATTTACGACAATAGCATTCTAATGGAAGAATTTGGGTTCTGAAATTCTTGGAATTACACACTTTCTGACATTCCTCGTCCTTAAGAATAACTGCATTATATGGCTGGAGGCAATTCAGAAATTTATCGAACTTCAAACATTCAGTGAATTTGAAAAAGAATTGAATTACGCATTAGACAGCTCAAAGGATAACATCGATTCAGAAATAAAGCGAAAACTAGCAGAAATAAATCTAATTTAATCTCTGACTATCAGCTTGAAGAAAAGAAAGAAAGAAAGAAAACTAAAAGAAAAATGAGCCTCCATTGCGGACCTCTCGATGCATTATTCGTAGTAAACTGCATTATGAAATTTGGGTAGGCTGGCATTATTTATAGGGTTTCTCGGTTGGGCCACTAATCGATGCGGTCTTTGTGGATTTTCAGGTGGTTGGCCCGTATTAATGTTCGGTCGCGACTTCAACTCCCTTGTCCAGCGACATCATCCATATCGTGGCATCGATCTCACGTCGGCGACATCGGCTCAAGTCTTGACCTTCAAGCGGGTGTTTCTGATCGCCGAGACTCGATCCGCGTCGCGACATCGACTTATGCCTTTGCGGGTTTCAATTGGTCTCTCGATGCCGCGACATCGATATCTTATCAGCGACCTCATTTCGAGCCTTTGGGTTCGGTGGTCTCTCGATGTCGCGCGACGCCGATATCTTGTCGCGACCTCGGCTGAGTCATACGTAGTCTTCAAGGCGGTAATGTCTTCGGATGTAGAACATCGAATCTTGTATCGCGACATCAGCTTATGGATAACGAGTTTTGACTTATGCCACTTGTATCTTTCAGCGGTTGCTCTTGATGTTCGACATCAATTCTTTAATCACGACAACATCTCATGTGTTTGCATTTCCTTGGTGGCTCCATGATGTCGCGACATCAATCTCTTGTCGCGACATCTGCTTGTGTGGCTGCACGTGAGGCTTGAGCGTCTGCTTCAAACAAAATGTACTGCCGCGCGCCGTGTCTTTTTTTGACATCAGCACTTATAATCATCGCGGTTTTAAACTTGTGTTTGATAATCGCGACCCTCGACTTCTTGTTGCGACATCGCACGAGGCGCAACCTTCAACTGACCAAGTCTCATGTCGCGACCTCTATCTCCTGTCGCGAAATCACTTTATGTCTCTGGAGGCTTCAGCGGTTGCTTTTGATGTATGACCTCATTGCTCTGTCGTAACGACTCGATTCTACTTGATTTCATCTTTCCACATCGTCACATCGTCGGCGCTTTTCTTGTGCGACCTACGTCTCTTGTGTGATCAACCTTTGTCGCGACATCGCCCAGTGTTGTCAGCGACATCATTTCTTAAGTTTGTTCAATCCTGTTGCACTTTTATCTTGTGATCCATGTGGCGACTTGTATCAAATTTCCTTCCTTTTTCGATGTCGCGACCTCATGGCTATTTGGCTACCAAGCTTCCCAGCGCAACATTAGTTAGCCGGTTGCTTTCGTTACGCTGCATATTTTCTACATTTGTATACGCTGAATTGCTGCATTTTCCACGCATTTTCTTCTTTCTTTTATACTCCTACAAATATGATTTGGTGAAGGTTTGCTATATTCACGTATCTTAATTATTCATTTTTACATTAAATCCAACAGAGAAAAATGGACTAAAATAGATGACTTTTAAGCTCATGGGGTGTCAAAGTTGAATTGCCTCCCTAGCACTCTTTCTCATAAACTCTCCGCACACATCATTTTGGATGTATTGTTTATTATTCAAAAGATAACCATGATGAAAATGCTGTAGTTTGTCCCAATCGAGCCGTGATGAGATCTTCATGGAGAGATCCTTGTATCTCTCTGTCTAGTGGCAAAAGGTTCACCCGACTTTTGGAAAATTCGAATTGCTGCGTAGCGATGATACGTCATATGAGCAAAATTTGTTAGGAATTCATTCATCTTTCATATGAATTGAATTAGTGCAAGAGAATGAAACCAGTTTTATTCTCCTTTAGAGCAAAGGAAATGAGACCAAACGGATTAATATTGGAGAGGTGAGCTAGTAGAGAGAAATGCTGCGCAAACATCCTCAAAAAGTCTCTCATGAATGATGGGGTTCTCGGGTGCGACCCCTTGATATACGGGTAAAGAAGCGGATCATTTCCGACTTCGTGAGGTGATTAGCCTCTTTGGAAGCGATACATGAGTTTGTTGTGGTTCGTTGAGGTTGCAAAATCTCTCGGAGAGTTCTTTCCACATTAGGTAAAGGAGCGGGAGGTGCTCGATATTGATTCAGCTGAAAGTTAACAATGGACTTAATATGGGTTCTTCACAATCTCTTGGAAGTGCAGATTCTTCTGATCGGCGTTGCTCGTTGCGAAGTCAAGCAGGCATGCACTAATCCTACCCCTTCCAAGCAAACACCCACCTAGATTTCTCACAAAAACAAATTAAAAAGAAAAATAGAGAACGTACCGGATTTGCAATGCAATTACAAATTACCTCTAAGCTCTCTTGGGATCAGTGGATTGATCACCACTCCCCGACAACGGCGCAAAAATGCCATTACTTATTCATATCTTTGGTGTATTCCTAAGCGTAGGAATTAGGTTATCTAACATTGTAATCTTGTGGGAATCACGGGTCATCTCCCTGAGAGTGGTCTAATTGTTGATCCTTAGGGCTATTCTCTCCAAAAGGTGTGTAATTGAAAAGGGAACTTATGGGGTTGTGGTTGGTTGATTTAATGATTGATTAAATTGACTATTTTTAAAATAGAAGATGATTGCTGGAATTCTTAGGTTTGCTCGCTGTGATCGCGTAATTCCCACCTCTTAGTTTATGAGTCTCATCCAGAACCATTGATGAATGGTCTTCGATGGAAGAATTTTGCTAAAGCTCTTTTAGAATGAAAAGCGATTAGGAATGTTAAACACATTCGACAATTGAAATTCAAACTCTTAGCTTGCATTTGTAATCAAGTACAACGTGTCGCAGGGATCTCTCGTTCTGCACGTTGTCGAAGGATAACAACTAAGGTTTATAAAAGTTTCTCTACAAGTGATTAACATCACACAAAGGTTTTATATATCCAGCGATTAAAGTTCACGAAAGTGTCGAAAGGCGTGTGAAGCTTGCGGTGAGACCCCAGAAATTCGCTACCCATAAATAACACATGGGATTTGATAAATTAAAATAAATATAAAAGGGTTGTCCAATGAGTTAAGTCAATGGGTGAAACACCAATGACTGGTTTTCACACTTGGTAGTCGTAGGTGTGAGGGAGTCGATCAGGACTCAGGTTACGGGCATAAGGAGTCTCATCTCATGCATGACATCACACGAAAAAATTCCATGTAGGATTGCATTTTCTGTATGGAATGTGGTATAAGGTATGTGTGCCATTACATGTGCATTTTAGGTGGGGAGTAGCCCTTGTAGGAGAATTTCTCCACTAGGCATTGTTCACCCCGTTGTGGGACCCCCTTTCAGGTACAGGGGGTATACAGGGAGATAGCGCTCCGACGAGGCCATGATTATGAAGGAAGGCGTGTGTTGCGCGATGTGCGGCTTTGTAAAAAATGTTTAACAACAAAAGTACAATTAAATTTTTTTAGGACTATTGTCTAAATAGTCGGGTATGTAATTATGGTAAGAAAGTCGTGATCGAACTCTTACAAACTGTAAGTAAGAGTTTTATTTTAGATTTAATGTGAATGAATGGGTCCCGATAAAAGGATGTATATTGGGGATTGCATGGGCGAATGAATCTATGAAGTCAATACTACCTTTGTTGAGGCGTGATGGGTTATGATTATCTTGTTATCACAGGTTGTATGTTGGGTAGAGCTCGAACAAAAGGCTACGATTTTGTGAAAATATGGATCTAGATAAATGGGACACAACAATGGTATCGGGTCACGAAATCACGAGAATTCCCGCGGAGTTGTGAGTTGTCAATGGGACCCCCGGATTTGCGACATCATAGCTTGGTATCAGAGCCTAGGTTGAAGATTACCTAGGAACTCGGGTAGGGGTATCCACCAGTGTTTTCGGATATTGTCTTGTCATAGCTGAGTATCGAGAGTTAGGTATACAAATACCTAGGATTAGTGGGCATGGGTGTAGAACACGACATTGTGTGCATTGATTGCTTTTGTGTTCTAATATGTTCCACGGGAGATGTATTTTGGTTGTGTGAATATATGCATGATAGAATGTGTATAGAAATTGAAGAACACTAGGGTTAGCAAACGTAACCTTGAGGGTTTATGGAAATGAATAAGCATGATTACGTAAAGATGGTTATTTTATTAGTGTTTGGCATTATTGACAACTGATGTGATAAATGAAAAGATATGGCAAGTCGAGTGCGCGGACGTAAAGGTCGTCCAGTAGAATGATAGCGGACCTGCTTTAGCTTTGATCGATGAAGGCATTTGTGGAGGCCATGGGTCTTTGCAAAAGCGCTACCATTACCTGAGCTAGTGCAGCCCCGGGGGTCTAGGGACGAGCAACCATGGCGGTTTACGCCATCATCCTCACATTCACGGGGAGGATCCGGTGGTAGCTAATCATTGGTTCCGACGGGTTGAAATTTTTAGAGGCTATGGAGATTACCTCGTGCTACGAGGATCAAGTAGCCATTTCGGTTGAAGGGTGAATCCGAGATATTGTGGGATTGGGTCAAAGTCTCACGGGAACCGGAGACGACGACATGAGGAGAGGTCCGAGAGCTCTTCATGGATAATTTTTTCCCAGCATCATCTAGACATGCAAAAGCTGCAGGTTCAGCAGGTTGAAGCGAGTACATTATGCTAAAATTACATAGCCAAAGTTCGATTGTGCGTTTCGGGGATGACTATGGCCTCAATATGGCCAAGGTGAAGAAGTTTGAGGATGGCCTGAAGTTGTCCATCAGGCGAGATTGTAGGATTCATCCTCGAGACATGGACTTCAGTATAAATTAGAGCGACTTTGGCTATGAGAGATAGATAGAAGATGCCACGGGCATTGATTGGTGCTAGTGGCGAAAGAAGGATCATCCCTTCTTCTAGTTCGGAAGCGAAGACATCCGGGATTTGGGGATGGGCCGCGCTGCATCGAGGGCGAGCGGACCGGGGGCTTCCGGTCGGTCAGATGACAAAGTTTCCATTGCCCATTGGCGGACATGAGACGAGATTGCACAGTAGAAGCGGATCCAGGATACAAGACACCGAAGTCGGTCAGCGATGAACGGTAGCGGACCGCAGTTTGTTCCTTACTCGCGGTCGCGGGCGGGGACCCGATACTCCGGTCTCGAGTGCGCTGAGCTCTTTTATTTGAATGGGCAAAGAGGTCAGGGTATGGGTCGAGGTCAAGGACAGCTCACGAACTAGACCGAGGACCCGGGCGCCTGTGCATGCCATTACACCACGGTGACGAGTTGATCGTCGGTGTCTGAGGTATGTTCTATTATCTAAGCCTACTGGGCAAAGATATTGTTTGATACGGGTGCATCGCATTCTTTTTATTCTTGCATCTAGGTGTGGATGTTTGGGCTTAAGGTGGGGAACCTTGGAAGAGCCGTTATGTGAGTTCTCCCTACGGACCAGGGTGAGGATTGATAAGATATGATAAGGGTTGTGGTAGAGATCTTAAGGATTCTACTCGCGGTGGATTATGAATTTGATGGACACTAACCGGATTTTAATATCATTCTGGCATGAATTGGTTGATAGCACAAGTCGTCATTGATTGTGATGTGTGGAGGTTGCTTCCTACCATGGGACGTGATAGTGTGACTTTCAGGGGGCCGTGCCTTACTGGCTTGTGCATGACTCGGTGGGTGGATAGTTGATGGGTTGGCTAGCAAGCCTTACCCTAGAGATGAGAGCCCAGAGTTTGAGTCTACCTCGGGTGGTTTTGTTTTCAGGGATGTCTTTGGGATGACTACGAGTTACCTCTACATAGGATCACCGAGACTTTGTTATTGAGTTACACCAGTGCGTCGCCCGTTTCTATGACTCCTCATAGGATGTACTAGTTGAGTTCTTGGGGCTCAAGGTCCAAGCGCGGGGTGTTGGACAGGGTTTTTATTAAGCCGAGCACTTCACCATGGGGCGCACCGGTTTTATTTGCAAAGAAGAAGGGCAAGACCCTTTGACTGTGCATTGACTATCAACAGTTGAACAGGGTTACGATCAAGAATCGACATCCATTACCGAGGATTGATGACTTGTTTGATCAACTGAAAGGAGCGCGAGTCTACTCTAAGATAGACCTTTGCATCGGACATGATCAGTTGAAAGTTAGGGAGGTAGATATCCCTAAGACAGCATTTAGGACGCGGTATGGGCATATCGAGTTCACAATCATGCCTTTTGGATTGACGAATGCGCCAGCGACATTCATGGATCTCATGCATAGGGTATTCCAACCCTAATTGGATCAGTTTGTTGTGGTCTTTGTTGACGACGTCTTGATCTACTCCCAGTCTGAGGAGGAGCATGAGGATCATTGAAGTTGTTCTCCGAGGCACTCGGGGACCATCGGTTGTATGCGAGTTCGGTAAGTGCGAGTTTTGGCTTGCGAGATGAAATTCTTAGGATTACGTCATGTACGACCGAGGTGTGTCGGTAGACCTAAGAAGATAGAGTTGTTATGAGTTGTGAAAGTAGGAAGTCAGTCTTCGAGATGCGCGGTTCGATTAGCAGGTACTACAAGAGGTTCATTGCTGATTTTCCCTGCTAGCAAAGACCTATGACTAGATTAACCTTATGGGCCAAGTTTCAGAGGAATGACTTTGTGTGAGAAGGCATTCTAGGAGCTGAAAAGGAGGCTACCTGCCTCATCTGATAACCCCAAAAAGGACAGAGGCACACAAAGTAATGTATGCCTCAAGGACTAACACGATGCAGATGCAAGCTCAGAGGGTAGTAGGTTATGGTTCTAGTAACAAAGAACCTGAGGGAATTCACCAACACATGATATGGAGTTTGAATTTTCATACTGTTTCTTAAAGATTTGAAGGAAAAGTTACCATCGTATGGTAACAATTTGAGTTTACTTTAAAATACAAGAAATCAAGTATATTTTCACGAACAATGGGATCTTCAAACATGAGGCAACAGTAGATGGATGGAGTATCCGATAGGATTATGACTTCACTTTGCATTACCATCCTCGGTGGCAAATGTAGTGGCCGATGATCACTGAAAAGTCACGTGATTAGCCACAGCTTCCCCATGGTAGATGCTCGAGATTATGGGATGCTTTAGGGTCACAGACACGGATCGCCTGTGAGAGTTGTGGAGTTTGGCACATCTCACCAGCAGTGGTGGATTGAAATATGGGTGTGTGATTTTGCAGATATCATCCATTGTGGACTAGGTACGCCAGTACGAGCGATGGGCGTCAGGGACATCCACAGACTTAGCCTCCATAGGGACTCGTTGTGGTTTCCCAACAATCGATTTTAGAGAGGAGAACCTCATAGCGGGAGTTCCATCAGCTCCTGCTATTGCAGAGCCATCTAGGTAAATCAAGATGTACCGCGATCTCATTTCTGCAGTATCATCGAGTTTGAACGGCTTATCACGTTGAGATTTCGGTTCACTTTTCGCGTTGTTTCATTGCAAATGCTGTCATCCACATGTCGTGCAAAGGTCGAGCATCGTATCGCCAGGCTACTCCCCATCGGAGGCTTCAAGAGAAGGAGCACGTCACGATGGATCTGGATCCACTCGGGCCACCTTGATACGGCTTATGCATGACGTGGCGGGTGATCGTGGGACCGCACCTCACCAAGCCCACATTCTTTTCTAAGGCTGCATATGACTCACATCGAGGTGAATTCTTCTTACATATATTGAGAGATCGCCCAAATACATGGTACTAGTGTCCAGTAGTCTCCATAGGATCCTGAAGCTTACGATACACTTTGGAAGAGTTTCCAAAGGCTATAGTGAGGCTGACAATGAGCACATCGCTTCATCCATAAATAGATGGTCACCAAGATGGACCATATTGTGTTTGTGAGGACATGCTACAAGCAGCTATTCACAAGATCTTGCAGGTATGCTGGGAGGAGCATAACTCTACTCTTACAGGAATTTAGCTCGCACTGTAACAAGAGAAACGATATCGAGCGAGCATACGTACGGCAACCTTATGAGGCTCAGTACAGACTCAGCATCCCTGCATTCATCGACACAAGGTCGAGAGAGTCCCACCACTAGTCCGGATCTATTAGGAGACACACCCTGCAGCTGCACTGATTGAAAACGCCTCTCCCACTGCTGCCGTGAGCCGACAGAAGCGAGCTAGTGCCACTACCTGCCGACCCCAGAGCCTGAGGTGGGTGATCTTCAAGGTGACGCCCAAGAGAGGAGCAAATGTGATTAGGCAAAGCAAGGGTGCCAGTGCCGAGGAGATATCAAAGCCCTTCCAAGATGATACTCTGATGCTTGGTGGGTACAATTGTATTACTGGCTGATGCTACCATCGAGTTTATCAGTGTCCATGAGGAAAAGTTCCACGCCCATGTTTACATAATTCCGTGATCCACACTCATGAAGTGGATCGGGGAGATTATTGCACTACGTATTGGGTCCAGTGAGGGGACTCAGCATTCACAGCTCTGATCGGGTTTTAGGACAAAGATCCATAATATGAAAGTGTTTCAAAGCAACACCATGATGGAGGAGTAACCTGAAACTGGATAGATATCGGCTAGCCAATCTATCCTTTCCCATTCGGGAGATGAAGGTGTTGTCTAATGTTGGAAAGTCAAACATTGAACTAAAATAACTATTGTGAAAATGTGTTTATGACACATATGTGTGAATTTCGTGAAAATCATACGAGGGAAGAATGTAAAACTTATAAAATTAATTTTTCCGAAATTATTAAACGGTATTTTTATGAAAACAGAAATTTTCTAGATCTCAAAGATGAAATGTAATGACCTTGAATCTGTGATCAACTGACTGACTCACACCCTCGATACAACGAAATTTCCCACGTCTTTTCGAGACACTACAGTCGTGTGACACATGGTATATCATGGATGCCACATGGCATCCTAGTGATGATATAGAGATGAGGTCCATATGTGGCGTACTGTGCGAATCGACCACATCAGAGGCCGCTGTAAGTGAGAATTTGAATATAAAGCAAAATAAGAAAGAAAAAGAAATTAGAAAATTGTGGAGACGATATGTTACAGTAAAGGATGGAAGGGTGGGAAGTTTCCACTATTAACTAATGATATGAGAAAAGGATAAAAACAAATAAATAAGAGGAATATGGTTAAAAGGAGGAGAAAATGAAAGAGGAGAAAATGAAAAATGAAGGAAAATAATGATGATAGGAGCAAAACAAAAAGATGCCTGGTGGAAAAATGAAGAAGGAAAGATGAAGCATAAGGTGAATCTAAGACAGAGAGGTGAGAGAAAGGAAAAGGTTTCTCCGCCTTTCTATGATCATAAAACTTAATGATTTCTAGAGTAAGATAGTGAAAGCCTGGTCACAGAACATGTTTTACACGCGGACAAAATTTTGAGTTTATCAAACCCCAAAGAGTATAGAAGTTCTTCTATTTTGATTTTTATTTTACCTAAAAGTCATTTTAACAGAGGTGCTGAGGTCGTGATCCAGTTTATGGTATTTATTGTCTCCCCAAAATTTGGGACCTGATAGTGAAAATTTTTGGATCACACGTGTAGTCCTTATCGTTTGAAATTTTGGTTTTCGATCCTAATTACGCTCGCCACACAGTTTGGTATCACAAGGATTTTGATAAATAGAACAAAACACTCAGCCTGTGAAGCGGAACTGAGAGTTACTTCCTCACAAGGGGTCCTAGATTATGGTCATTTTGTGTGTTGTTGCTTAATTGAATAACATGTTGTGTGTGAAAAGATCACGCTGATATACGCTCTTCGACGATGGAATTATACGTAAATATAATTAATCTACGCTGAAAGAATGCTAAATGAGCTCTATGCAAAAGCGTGTAATGATGATAGCGGCATGAAATTACATATCTCGCATTTCATCGCACCTTTAGACATCGCGCCGAAATGGTGATGTAAATGGCATTGTTATTCACAATTTTCAGAATTGGTAAGAGGTTCTAATCAGGAATAACGCCCAAAAATTGAGATCACTGTGTATAAAGAACACACAATTTCACACGTTTGTAGCAAGAGCATGAGCATCCTGGGGTGAAAGACCAAAATTCATTCTAGTTGACATATGCACTATGTTAGCGAAAGCCCTCGCAAAAGGCCAAGGAGTGCGGCTCACGTGAAGATCCCTAAAAATTCGCACCAATAACACATACTGATTCGATAAATTAAAATAAATATCAAAAAGTAATGTTTAACGAAAGCTAAATCATCAAGCAAACACTACATGATCAACAGTTTTCACACTTATACGTAAGTGTGAGGGAGCTTTCCATCACGACCCCAAGTTACAGACAGGAGTCTCATCCTCATAGGCTTTACATTACAAAGCAAAGTGTCCATGGGATGATTTCATTTTCCTCAGAGATTGTGAATAAAGTGGTATGAGGTAATGCGTGTCATTACAATGATTTATGATATATTCAGTGATAATTTCTTCATCGGTGACGCTTCACCTGCTTATTGACTCCCTTCAAGTACGTGAGTGACAGTGAGACGACGTCTACTTGCACTGTATATGGCAAGGTCGACAAGTACTACTTACATATATTTTCAGAAGATTATATACAAAATTGTAATTACAATTGGGACTACTGTCAAATAAATAGATATGTATCACTCATAGTATGAGGCCTGGATCTGCCTACTACTAGACTGTTAATTTTATTTGTGATTTAAATGTGAAATGAATTATCCTATAGCTGATTGAGATATGGACAGCTGGACCTCATGAGGTCAATATTATTACCTTATATTGGGATCAACCTTGACAGCGATGATTATAACGTTATACAGTCAGATAATAGCCCCTAAATGGTGCACTCGCCTGATTATAGTACTACGAATCCCGATAAATAAAGATATAACATGATATCTGGCCATAATAATTCATGTGCAATGATATTATAGTCTGCCAATGAACCCTTTGATTTAGCATCATTAAAACATTAATTATGTGATTAATAAGAATTTATGATTATAAGTAGAATCTAGAGAAGGCTTTCTTAATTTTGGAATCCTCAGTATTGTCCTCTAGATGGTAAAAGTAGGAAGCTCTAAAGGCAATGAACATAGTAATTTGGTTTGGGCTGTTCCATTACCTAAATATTAAAAGAAAAGAGAAGAAAATGAGAGAGAGAGGAGAGCACGTGTTCACGTGGGTGGGAAGATAATGGACAGCAGGTGGATGATATTTCCAGCATGAGGTTGGGACTTGGGCTCTTTTCCCTGATGAACTGGGGAAGTCTGTACTCGATTTGAATTCTCTGAATCTTCATGTCCTCCCATTGCTCTCTCACTTTACACGCGCCACTGATGCGTGAGTGGGACCAGAATCTAGGATATTGACTGCAAGCTCCACTTTAGGGGGATGAGCCAGACAGCAGCGGATCAGAGCCCAATGCGGACAGTGGGGGCCAAAGAGTCTGTAGAGCAGAGACAGAGAACCGTGACGCGTTTTTCCATACAGAAAATTGACAATGTTAGAGAGACATCTGCAGCCCTTTAAAGAGACAACGAAGAGAGAAGAATTAGAGAGAAGACAACGAGTATACGCAGTAGACTGCTCTTAGTACTCCATTGTCTTCCTTTCTCAGTTTGCTTTTTCAAATGGAGAACTGAACTGAGAAGGATGCTTTAAGGCCTTCTTTTTCCAAAGGCAATCTCTACCCCCATTTAGTCCCCTTCGTGTCGTTCCTGAACTGCAGTGCTACTACTATTACTTGAAGGTCTGTTCAAGTTTTGATGCCCACTGGTGATGATGGACTCTATAATTACCCTCTCCAAGACTGCCCGCCTTTCAGACTTCTGGTGTCCCCATTTACCCCAGTTTTTTGCTCTTCTTCTTCCCTTTTTTTTAATTTCATAATTTCAAATGTCTGGAACTTTCACACTCAGCTCAGGGTCAAATGTCCTACAATTGGGTTGGCCTTGAGCTCGGATCGTGATCTGGGGATATGCTGGCTGCACAAGTCCAGGGTCTACTCTCCTTCAGCTGCAAGAACTAGAGCACCAAGCTCTTATCTACAAATACTTGGAGGCAGGTCTCCCAGTGCCTTACCATCCTGTTTTAACCATGATATGAAGAGTAGCTTGCTCTCTCTGAAGGTCTTGCCGCGGCGGCGCATCAACACCCATCCTGGTTGTAAGGAGGCTGGAACGAATATGAACATGAAACAGTACACATTTCTTTGGGTTTTGGGCTTTTGTGTGTTGCATGGGTTCTTAAATGGGCTTGTTTGGTTGTTTGGGGCTTTTCTGTAAGTTATGGTGTCAGTCCTTATCGAATTTGTAAAAACAGCATGGATCCAGAGCCTGGGAGATGTCGGAGAACGACGGGAAGAAATATGGTGTAGCAAAGAAGCAGTTCCTGATCAGAAGTACCAGGAGGTACATGCACAGAGGCCGCCAGCGTTCAAGGAAAGCATGGAAGCTTCCAACATGGCGGTGTACTTACTTTCTGCCATACACACGCAGTCAGAGATGTCCCTCAAACACCAATCTCTCTGGATTTACCTGTTAACAGCGCCACCAACGATATCTCCTCAAGAGCGCACCCTTCAATTTGGTGCCCAGAAATTGAAAACCTCTTAATGATAAAGGTCTGGTCGTCGACAGAGGTTGGGTGTTTGGACGTAAGGGAAAATTTTCTCAGAAAATCCAAGTAGTATTTTTAGTGTTTTGTACTATGGGGGCCACAGAGAGGGTCTGCTTGGGAAAAGCAGTAGAGGATTGTTTCAAATAGAGAGAGCAATAGTTGTTGTTTGTGGGTGTATTTGGAATCATGGCCCATGGGCTCCACCCACCATGAATTATCATCACCTTTAGGCTTAAGCTTCGAAATCATGACGTTTTCAAACCAAGTAGATCTAAGTTTAGATGTTTCCTACTTTATGGTTCAATTTTGTGTCTCCACTCTCCCTCTCATTTCTTTACTTGAAATGGAACAGTGTTTATGTAAGAGCAAATCCACACACTTGATCAATGATACCATTTAAATTTAAAATTCAAAAAAAGAAAAGAAGCCAGCTTTAAGTGAACACCCTTATTTTCCAGTAAAGAGTCTAGGAGTCTCTGGACTGGGCCATCTCCTGTATTGTAATGATATTATATTTTGGATTTAAGTCCTCCTGATATTGTTTTTGCCTTCATCCAGAAGGCCCAATTACCTATGATGACTCAATATTGTTCAAATACTTATTAATTATCAATTTATAATCCTGTGACATCCATCTGGGAGTTTGGGGCCTTGAGGCGAAGCTACAATTTTAATTAAAGTACTATTAAATACTTTTTATTAATGATTTTGGAAAATGCTTTACTTTTAGCCCCTTGATAATGAATTCTTAAGAGGTTGAGAAATTAAAAGTAACAGCGTTTGGTATACACCTCTAATATAAAATAAAAAAAGATAACACTTCTTTTTTAATATATATATATATATTAAATTGTATGTTTAAAATTTAAAATATTAAAAATATCCTTATAATGTTCAGTGTAACTCCAAATATTTTTTTTCAAAATGCCTGTACTCTATTTTTGACTACAAATGATAATTATGTCACCATTAAAGGATATTTATAACCGATATATTGGTAATTATATTTATCTATGTGTCTGAAATATCAATGAAACATTTTATGAAAACAAAAATTCCTATAAATACTTTAAAAGTCCACATGGTCTCTTGTAGGCAGAGGTCTAAAATTCTAATGAGCTACATTCAGGGTTTCTATATTGTAACAAAACATGAAAAATGATAAAATATCAAAATACACCCATTATAAAAATATCTAAAGTGCAAATAAAGTTTTTTTTTTTCTTTTTTTTTACTGATCAAACGAATCTTTTCCTTTAGTACATTTATTTATTTAAAACTGAAGTACTTTATAAAAATGATGTTTCATATTATACTTTAAATAAAAATAAATTGATTTATATAAAAATTTAAATTTTATAAATTAATTTTGATTTCATTTAAATAATTAACATAATAAAAACTATATCAATAATTCATCAATTAATTTTTCTTGATATAAAATATTATAACTTTATCATTTTTTTTATTTTGTAAGTCTTAATTTTACACTTTGAAATCAAATATTTATAGTTTCTTTTTAGTGTGACACCGCATCTTAGTTAGGATTTGATTTCTTACTATAAAGTGAATACTTTATTTTTTCAATCTTTTTTAAAGGCCATGTCATGTCTTATATGTCACAAATGAAAACAAAAACCCAAAGCACTGAATGTCAACCTCTTTTGTTTTTTGGAGAAAATAACTTTCAAAACTATTTTGCCTCTCCCTTCTTTATTTTCATAACAAGCTGATATTCTTGCCCTCTCCTGCCAGTGAATTTACTCATCTCTAGGCTTTCTTCTATCTGCCCCTCCCTTCTGTGCTGGCCTAGTGTTTCTTCGAACAAAAACAAATACGATCATCCTAACAGATCCCTTCCTCCTGTGTTCAAAACCCAAACTCCAAAGTAATATTTTTCGTAGATCGGTTAAAAGTAATTTATTATTTATGTCAAGTTAGAATTCATAGTTTATTTATTTTCCAATGAACTGGAATAAAAGTTGTTCTTTAACATGATGTTGTGTATTTCGACCAGATATGTTCATTATAGTTATTTGTTTTTTCATTTCACGATCTCAACTTACCTTGAAATTCTAGCATCTTAATTATATCCAAGTTATTTAAACAAACTCAAGAAAACTGGCATTATTTAAAGAAACTGACTTCTGAGAATTTGAACTGCTATGATTTCTTTCCAAAAGTTTCTCACTACTCAAAACATAAAGATGCAAACATGATACAGAACAAGAATGGGGTTTATTGAGTTTATCCTCCAACAGTTAACAAGACTCTAAAATAGAAAAATTGATGAATGCTGTAATGAATTACAAGAGATACAATGATACAGAAGATAATTGTTTTCAACTGAATTGAATCCCTCCTCCCCAAAATCTAGCCACAAAGCCACCCCATATAAAATGAAGGAAAATATTGAAGTGAAAAGACACACCAAATTTAATATGTCTTCTATAATGCAGTTTTATGATTTCAATAATCTTCTTCATTTGCTTTCAAGTCCTAGAACCAAACTACCCTATAAACATTGCCTCTTCCTTTCATATCATAAATATTTAAGAACTTTCATAACTATAGACAAGGATCAAATACTACCTCTTTAAAAGCACTGTGAAATCAATGCTTCATCATTCTCAAACCCGAAATTTTAGCACTAGAAACCTTGCATGAACTGCGCTTAAAGTACTGTCATAGTGCTATAAAATAATACTTGGTGGTTCTTTTCTTATATGAAAATTGACTGTATCAATATAAGAATTATAAAGTTATAATTTTTTAAGAATTTTATATTATAAATTTTTAAATATTTATCTTGATGCATTATCTATCTCGCCTTTCCCTTTCTCTAATTTGGGATAAAGTTAAGCTCTAGTATTGAGAATTATGAAGCATCATTCTTTAGCGCATTGTGGATTTAGAGGTATCCATGTGCTTGACACGTGTGAAGAAGTAAAGTTTCCTTTTCATATGTACTTTTATTATTAAAGCTTATTGATGTTTGCACATTTTGTCACTGTGTAATTCCTCTATATGCGAAACATTTTTCTTAACTTTAAGAGTGCTTCCATCATGATCTTAGTATGGACAAATATATCATGAATTTTTGTGATGCATGCTTAAGATCTCTATCTTTAGACTACACTAAGTCTGCCATATTTCATTTGAGATTAAAGATTTAATGTTAAGTAATAAACAAAAACACTCACATTCAACTACCTCTCAAAAAAGAACATTAAAAATACAGTATGAATTTATAAGAAAAGTATGAAGAGAAGAATGAATTCTAATATGTTAATGATAAACCATAGATAATATATTGAAATTACAAACAAACTAGTTGAGATATATTCAGTGTGTTCTTATTGTTAACATTTTGCTTAAGATAATGACAAACTAGGTGACTTGCAAGCTACAGTTCACAAATTTGATTCAAAGTATGCATAATTAACATCATTTTCATTCTAAAGGGACATATTTATTTGTTTAAAATGTGAATGAGAAGATCAAAGAGAAAACTAATGAACTCTAATCAGCATGTTAACATGTTTTGGACATTTGGTTAGTATGTCTCTCGATTTGAAACACATCGCATAAAATTTATGTGTTACAAAGTAAAGTATGTATTTTTGTAGTTGACTATATTTTATTAAAATTATGATTGTACTATTAACGTTCTTTATTAAATAGGTCAACTGTTATTAATACAAAGAGCGTGACTGGGCATGTTTTTTGATAAAATATGTAATACCTTATGAAGAACATCCAAGGGAATACTATATGCTTTCAACGAATAAGATGGCTTAAAGAAAAGTCATAGAGGTTTAATCTTACCAAAGATCTCCACATTTGTAATGATACTTTATTAATACATGCCTTATTTTACATAATATGTTTTTTGTAAAGTATTTCATGATACACTTACATGTGTATCTATTAAGAAAGTTTATAAATTATTCTATCTATTGACAAATGTGATCATACTATTATCTTATTTATAGAGGAATCTTAAAATAGTGAGTCATGAACTGAAATAATGTGTTTATATTGACATACAAAAGTTTAATCATGTTACGTCGATTTAATTTATTTGAATTGGTTCCATCCACTGGTAAGTTCAGCGTGCTATGGATATCATGGAACATAGTTTGTTTTTATTGCTACAATATAAGCTTTGCAGTATTTCTATATGTAACGACTCATAAAATTCATTAAGAAAGCTTATAAATTATTCTATCTATTATAAATGTGACTATATAATTATCTTGTTCGAGAGAAATCTTAAAAATATGCTCTGGTAATTTAACAACAATGACATGACAAAATAAAAGTTAACTATAGATGTCAGATCAACTTGTTTAATTGAAAATCCTAATCAACGGAGTTTAATGTAAAGAAATTAACCATAAATATAAACAGGTCAACTTGTTTAATTGAAACCTACCATTGTTAAGTATAATGAGTGCTTTTTAATTTACACAAGTCCACAATTTAGTTAGATTGAAAATTCAAACCATTGTTAAGTTCTAATGTAAAAGAAATTAACTTATAAATATATATCTGTATTAATTTTGTTAATTAAAACCAGTCACCATACGCTCAATATAAAAGCAAATTAACTGTAAATATGTCTAGTTCAAACTTTTTTAATTGAAACCCAACCACGGCATAAGCCTAATGGGAGAAACCAATTAAAGTGGTGCTGGTGTTAACTGCGTCAATTATCTCAATTACTGCAGTTCAATGTAACGATTAATCTTAATCCGCATATATAATGCCTGGGCAATTGTTTAACCGAAAAATCCAATGGCTTGTTGGTGTTCACGCAAAATAAGTTCTTAATAGTAGATATGTCATATGCTCAAATTGTTTAACTGACAACCAACCACTGTTGAATAAATGAAAAAGTCATTAGAAAAAAAAGTTGCATATAGTGTAAATGTTAATAGTATATTAATCATATAAAAAAGAAGTTTTAATTTTTTCACATAAATGAGTTGATATTGAAAGATGAATTGGTAAACTCTCATTTTTAAGCTTTCTACAGGTCATCACTGCACTTCAAAACTAGTAACAAATATATGATAACATGCTGCTTCTTTCTTTTCATAAATGTAATGTACATTATAATAGGTAATAAAGGAAAAAAATATGTAATAGACTTAAGATATTATAATTCACTAATGTCTCCAATAGGATTTGTTGTTTCAAAGATTTCATTTGAAGCTGCCCAAAGATAATGCAGAATTTTTACTAAATGTACAAGTGTATGGTTAAACACCATTAAATAATTTATGATTTCACACACTTAACCCTCATTTTGTGTTTTTAAGTCAAGTGATATGCACATCATGAATTTGCTTCAAGTGGTATATGCTTCTATTTAAATTAATATTCTTCATATAAAAGTATTTATTCCTAATTTCAATCATCAACAAAACAAATTAAATTAAATCTACATCTATATTATTGATAGAAAATAACTAAAGTAAGAGAATATAGGTAAATTTTATTTTAGTTCCCATTCAAGTTTCAAGATCTTACTGCTGTCCTAATCACTTTAAGTTATTTGTAAATGAAACTTAACTATAGTTATGTCTATGTAAAATGTTTTATTACAAACTTAACAAACTATTAAGTTTTAAAGAATGCAAGATAGTTATGTTCACAAAAGATTCACAAAAACCTGAACAATTGTTATGCCTTCCTACAAAAAACCTTGACATTAGTTTCTGGCCCAAATTATGTTATATGTTACCTAATTTCCACTCTTTTAGATATTGAAACCTCTTACAAATATTTTCTTCGTCTTTTTTATTATAAAATATTTTGTTTTCCACCATAACCAAATAATGGCAAAATAAACAAATCACCATTATCTTTTCCAAATATATTTATTACGGACAATTATATTCATCACATTTATCTACGAGTCCAGCGGTAGATTCCAACGCTTCGTCACTAAACGCCGCTTCGATCGCGAAGCGTTTCACCTACCATAGCCAAAGCGGCAGATCATCCGTAAAATAGTATGCTTTTTTATTCGAAGCTTTATCAAAGAGTGCGTGGTTTCGCGATGCCTTCGCCATCAGTCAAACGTCCGAGGCGCGTCTGTGCTGAGGTACCGCTGGTCCGCCGCTGTATCACGGGAAATGACGCTATGACTTCTCCGGAAAATTCGTGAGACATAACTGCTGAAGAGACTGGTCACGCAGAGACTCGCATTTTCGTGAGCACCGGTTTTATTATGTTCTTTAGACATTTTCTTAGCTTCATTTTCAGAATTCCTCAGGTCAGACAGAATAAATTCCTAAAACAGATTGTTTTTGGAAAAAAAAAATCTGTCAGTCGGTTCAGAAGAAGAAGTCACCTAAAATAATAAATAAATAGAAACTTTTTCTGAAATTTTTTTTTCTTCTTGTTGTTTTTTTTTTTTTTATTTTACAAAAAAAGAGAAAAAATACAAAACCCGTTTCGTTTTTTGTGAAAAAAACGCAGCTTGCATCATGGTGAAAAAAATAATCTTTGGTTTTCACACTTAAAAAATATTAAGGAAAAAAACAAAAAGAAACCATTATTTTGATGTTTTCCTTTGATGCGCGTGAGAACCACCGTGACAAAGTTAAAACACCAAACAAACAACTTTATTTTCGCTGAAAAGTCTTTCAGTCAAAGAAAATACATCAATTTAAAACCCGCAAGACCTCGAGCTCAGATAAAGGTCGTCCAATAAACCAGCATGCTTTACGCGATATTTCTATGGCAATATATATGATACAAGTTTTTTAGCAAAAAAATTTACGCCCTCACTTTAGAGTTTGAAGACCTTTCAGCATCTTAGAATGAAATCACAAAATGGTAAATTCCGTCAGCTTAAGTTTGAAATTAAGTGACCGCTTAGACCCCCTCAAATCTTTCTCGGGAATACTTGTTACGCAGAAGACCTTATCACCTTGTTCTGAATGGTCAAATAAATGACCAATTTTCTATAATTTTGCGAGAAAAATGGACATTAGTTTCGAACATATGATTCCCTACGCATGCGCTTTCGAGTGACGGCCCCTGCGTGACCTGAAGCACCGGTGATGCTGCCTACTACGGTGCCTATCTCTGTCTCACCTGGAGAAAAACCAGAGAAATTCAGTGGACTTAATTTCAAAAGGTGGCAGCAAAATGATGAATACACATTTGAGCAATAATTATAGTAGAATTTAGCACATCGAATCCTGATTTACCCACATTCGATTATAAGGATAAGGTACTTTTAATTTCTTGTGTTTTTTAGACTTGTGCGGGTCTTTCGGGTCTAAAACATAAGTGTACTAGGGGATTTATGTCCGGGAAGTCAATATGAAGCACTGAGGATGTGGGTGAACAATTGATGAAGTCTCGGGAACTCTTGCAAGGTTAGAAAAGCACGAGAGGATCAAGTGTCTTAGATACATCCAGTGTAATGCAGGGTACACCTTTCGTAAAGTGGCGGTGGAGCAAAGTGTGGTATACCCGATAGGGTGTCTTTGGTACTGATTCAAATCGACCGTAGAAGTATGTGGGTACACCATTAAAGTGTAATCGGTACACATGAAATCTTTTGGGAATGGAGCGAGTGTGATCCTAACCGAGGGCATACTTTAGTCGATCATCCTTGAGCACGAGATGGTATTGGAAAAGTATAAAGAGCGAGAAGATAGAGGGGGGCTTGGAGTTTTGACTTCACAGGGTTAGGTTTTCATGAAGAGGAGTTTCTCTCCATTGTTTAGGTTAGATCCTGAATCCGGATTGAACTCTTTCATTTTGGTGTTTTACCATTCGAGCATAATCTTTTAGCGAACAGGTTGGTTTGTTTTCCATTATAGTATTTCGCTTTCACATTCCTAGATTTTGTGTAGAATTCGATTTTCTCAAGTATTGTTTTTATGATTAACATCACACTTCAATTATAACTGTTCTTATAAGTTCCATGGATTTCTAAACCCTTGTCTTTGGGATTCTAAGGTGGAAACTCTACTGATCAATCTTAATCCTCGATTCTTAACGAACTTCAATGGATTGGGTGATGTTATTCACTTGTGCAAATGATTTATGAAAACCTTGGTTGGCATATTCTTGACAACGTGTGAGCGAGATCACTGGTACACGTTGTGCTTGATCCTAAGCCCCAAACTAAAGGTTCGTGTTAATTGGGAACAAGTGCTAAACGGTATTCCAATCATCCTTCTTTTCAAAAAGTTTAAAGATAAATCTTCCATCAAAAGATATTTATCAATGGTTCCTAGATGAGTTGTAAAATAAGAGGTGGGATTTATTTGGTCGAGGAAGTGGAGTGGAATCTAAGAATACCGACGTCGTCTTATTTTTCTAAAACATTCAAATCGATCAATCATGATCCGACACCACTGACCACTACTGATTTCATAATTTACACTTTTTGTGGAGAATAGCTCACCTGTGGTGATAGAATTAGACCACTCCCACATTAAGGAAATGACTGTGGAATACTCGCGGTATTCTGATGCTGGAGCCAATGTGATTCACTAAGCTTGGGAATAGAATTAGGCATACTAATCGGGACGAAAACCTGAATCTTTGTTATTTGGCCTTTATGAATCTTGCGAGATTCTTGGCGGAAAAGCTCAGGCTTTCAGAAGATGAGCGCGATATCAGTCATCGGTGTTGTGGATGGCAGAGCATTGACTTACGTGCGGGAACTCGTCATGAATGGCACTGGCGATTCTCTATACAATGTGTGTGCAGATAAGAAAACAGCGAGGAGCTATGGGAATCAGCAGGCTAGAGATATAAAGCCCCATGAGGATCTGGGGCGAAAGTTCGTTGTGGATGGAGTTCCTCGATTATAAAATGGTAGATTCAGGCGTACTTTCGGTCAGAGTCAGAACTTGAGTAATCCTCCATGAGATTCATCTTGGGGAATGATGTTTGGCGAAACTTCAGTGGCAGCTATTGATGACGCCTTGCGCGGAAAGACTTCGAAACTACCTCGAACATAAGAAAGGAGATGAGCATCGAAGATCACAGTTATTCGACTTCGCATGAAGAAGACAATAAAGGATGCGGAGGAAGAGTAACCTGTGATACGATGAGGCTAAAGAGGCAACTTTGTGAACATGGTCGAGTTCAGCGAGAGTTAGGCAACAATGAGGAAAATGCACTAGTGGGACGAGGGGAGTGTTGAAGCGAAGTTCATCGGGAAATGTATTGTAGGAAATGAGAGTGCAAATCTTAGTTGCGAGACTTGAAAGAAGCAACTAGGAAGCGATGTAGTTGTGACATCTCGGATATGCGAGAGTGACCTCCTTTATGATGATCTACGAGGTGAGGCTTGGTGGGGATCAAATCCCGAGGAATGGTAGTTGACACTTCAATTAACTGCCGCGATGTATGTTACGATAAGATGATGTTCTCCACCTTTGAACGGTGAGATTTGGGAGAAAAGGTGTTCGTAATGGAAGCTGCGTGTCGGATATCGAAAGAACGAAGCGAAGTGGTCTTGAAGAAGATGACTTACGGAAGAGAAGCTCTAACAAATGTGTTATATGTACCTGAAATCCGCAAGAACTTGTCGGTTGGTGTTTGAGTCCGATAAATTTGTTAATAAAGGCGAATGTATCGGAAAATGGTATATGAGTGGCGGTATGTGGAAGCTTAATGTAATGACTATCATTAAGTCAGAAATGAATAAAGCTAGTTCTTCTGCTTATATTCTTGAGTCATCTTCTCTCTGGCATGGTAGATTAGGACATGTTAATTATGATACATTGCGTAAATTAATTAACTTAAATCATATACCAACTTTCCAAATTGATGCAAAGCACAAGTGTGAAACTTGTGTTAGTGAAACTAACCAGTCATCTTTCAAAGTATTGAAAGACCTGCTGAACACTCAGAGAGCTTAATCCCATGGTGATATATGTGATTTGAAGCTCGTCTGAACAAATTGGTAATAAATACTTTATTACCTTTGTGGATGATAGCACGAAGTCTTGTTATGTGTACTTATTTGAAAGTAAGGGTGAAGATAGAAATTTGTTCTCACAAAAGCAAGTTGAATCAACTCGATAGGAAAATTAAAGTCTTGAAGTGATCGAGGTGGAAGTATGAATCGCCATTTGTTGACCTTTGTGCTCAACATGGGATTATACATGAAATAAGCACCTTATTCCACCCACAAATCTAATAGGTAATTTGTGAGCGGAAAAATCGCACTCTAAAGAAATGATGAATGCAATCTTTGATAAGATTCTGGTCTACCACAAAACATGTGGGGGAGAAGCCATCTTATCTGTGATACCTTCTAAATGGAATTGCCTAAAAGAAAGCGAGAAAAGACTCCATACTGAGTTATGGAAAGGAATGAAGCCATCCTACGAATACTTGCGAGTGTAAGGGGATGTGCGGTAAAGTAGTAGTTCACTCCACACGGTGAGAATAGGACCTAAACTATTGTTGCATCTTCATTGGTTATGCACATGCGCAGTCTTTGATTATCGATTTCTTGTTTATGAGTCTAATATCTGGATATTCACGATCTGATCGTGGAATCGAGGAATGCATCATTCTTTGAGGATGTGTTTCTATACGGATCGAGGAAGCTGGATTCATCCAAAGCGAGTGTTGGAGACTATTCATGAAAATAGTCGGGATGAAGATGCGATGGAGAGGTAGAACCAGAGCGCGATAAAGGGCGAGACGGAAAAATCATTTAGTCGAGATTTTCGACATCACGTGCTCGAGGGAACCTCGAGCCTATAAAGGGCGTTGAACTCTACGGAGAGTCTCATGTGGAAGAGCGATTAAAGTGAAATTGATTGCATCTTGCGTAACCGTACTTGGGAATTAGTAGATCTTAGCCAGTTTGTAAACCTCTAAGTTACAAGTGGTTTTAGAGGAAACGGAAGAGTAGGCGGATCGATAAGAAACAAATCTGAGGCAAGACTTATGATAAAAGGCTATAGGCAAGCGAGATTACGAATTATTTTGACACGTATTCTCTGTGTGAGAATAAACTCCATAAGGATGGTGCTTTAATTCTTTGCTAAGATCTTGAGAACATCAAATGGATGTCGAGGCGGCCTTCTTAAATGGAGATTTGAATGAAGAAATACCAAGCATGGAACGGCACGAGGGTTTTACGCTCGGAGACCGAAATGAAAGATACGTAGATGGGTGAAATCCTTGTATGGATTAAAACAAGCAAAGCTTGATGATATGAGAAATTTGTGACGTTATGTTGTCGCGTGGATTCAAAATCAATGAATGTGACAAATTAATACATGTAGATGATGAACATGGCTATGTCATTGTATGTTTATGCGTAGATGGCCAATGCGCGATTGTCGGTAGTATTGATAAGATGATTACATCTACGAAGGAACATGTTGAATTCGAAGATTTGACATGAAAGACATGGGAAACTTCTTTGATGTTATTTTGAGATAAAATCGAAAGAACATCAGGATGGACTCGTCTTCAAGTTAGTCACACTATGTTGACAATATTCTTGGGAAGTTTGATGGGATAAATATGGTATGGCGAACAGAGTAGATGTAACTCTACACTTTTCCAAGAATAAGGAAAGAGTGTTCTTCCAGTAGAATACTCTAGGGTGATAGGGAGTCTAATGTACTTAATGGGTTATGCAAAGACGGACATAGCCTATACGATTAATAAATTGAGTAGGTACGAAGCGATCACGGAGCTATGCATTGGCAAGGAATAATGAGAGTATTAAAATACTTACGATTCACTCGTGACTATGGGCTGCACTACACAAGATATCCTGTTGTACTTGAAGGATACGGTGATGCTAATTGGATATCTAATGTTAAAGACTCAAAATCAGTAGTGGTTATGTGCTGCAGCAGGAAGTGCGAAGCGGTATAATCAAATCCTCAAAACATACGGTTGTGCGGATCCCACAGTGGAATGCGAGTTTGTAGGAAACGGAAATGTGGGGAAGAGGCGAGAATGGCTCGCCGCTACAGGGGACATTCCAAGGTGGCAAGCCCGGTCCTCTGATATCATCACACACTATTGAGTTAATTTGCTATTGGTAGAGCCTGTAACAAATATGTATAATGGTAAGTCTAGACATATCGTCGTAGACACAATACCATTAAATGACAACTCTCAGCGGGGTTATCTCTATAGATTATGTAAAATCTAAGGATAACATTGCGGATCGCTAACTTGAAAAGTTCAAATGAGTTGGTTGAAAAGTCATCGAAGGGAATGGGACTAAAGCTTAGTAAAAGAATAAGTGATGCAATGGATACCTAACCTAGGCATTTGGAGATCCCAAGATCAGGTTGAAAGGAACTGACAATTGTAAAGACTTTGTCTGATCATTGTGGGGATATTGCTCGTGGTCATTCTATGATGAAACGGTGATGCTCATAAGAAGGTTAAAAATTTATGCTTTTAATGATCTTTAAGCATTGGCGAAGAGTAACATGAGCTACTCTTAATTTCTGAGAGGATCACCTATGTAAGAGTGAAGTGGGGGCGCGGAGGAATTGAATAAGGCACGAATTCCTATTAAACTCTTGCGAGAACGAGGCGCATGTCGTAGCGAAATGGACATAAAAGTGAAGCTGAAATATGTTAGGAAAGATTCACAGTGTGGAATATGTGTCATCGCTACACCCTGATGACAGAATGGTTCAAGAACATCATGTCTTGTTTAGTTAGTAGAGTAAACATATTTTTACAAGGGAAGGTTGAAGGATAACACCTACCTCCCTATGCGGGTTTATTCTGATGAATGTCCTTTAGTCTTTTTAGGATCTTTGGTCATGAATGTCATTCGTGTGGGGGGTGTTGGAATAAAATGACGTTCGTTGTCGTTTCTTTCTGTGAGGAATCAAAGGGCGGGAGTCTGACGTTTGGCTTATGACGTTGGTTCTGTTGTTAAAGGGTCTCGCCTTTAGCTATAAAAGGTGAGACTTCATATGAGAAAAGAAGTTTTTCTTCTTTTGGTTTGAGTTTATCGAGAGTGTGGTGTTTGGGTGATAGCCTCGAGATGAGAAGTTTCAGTTCTTGCAGGAGAGTGTAGGTGTTGAGAGATGCTTGCTTGTCGCCAGTTTATCTGGAAGCAGGGCGTCGAAGTGACTTCTCGAGCACCGGGAGCAGCGAATCTGTTTAAGGAGATCGTGACGCTCACGAGACTCGGCATTTTTGTATTAATTGGTTTCCGGGTTTTGTTCTTGTAATGGTCTTTGTCGCAGTCTTTACTTTCTCTCTGTAATCCTTGTAACAGATGTAACATTTATGTATCTTCATTTGATCTTATCATATGTTAAGAAATACAATATGAAGACCATAATTAAAATTGTGAACTTTTGGAAAGATGTATGTCAAAATTGAAGGTAATGAAAACCCAAGAAAATGGGAGTTGAGCTTTTAGAGCGGATGGAAACTTTAATATGACCCCAATTTTTGGACATATTAACTATGAGAGAGAAAAAGCAAGTATAATTTGATATGTTTTTGGAGGGAATCCTAAATAAATAAGGGTAAAATTGTTCAAATAGGGTAATATCTCCAAAGTTTTAAGAGGGAGGTTAGTTTTGCAAATTCCATAATATTTTGTCCATTTCAAACAAATATCCATTTTGAAAATAGGTTTGGAGTTGCCACTTATTTTATTTACAGGGAAAACAAAATAAAAATAAAGCGCTAAATGTGACTCGTAATATGGAAAAAAGGTGAGAGCTTAGGGTTTAGGTTAGAGGTCGGATACCTATTAGGTATCTGATGAAAGGTTCTTAGCACTCCCCAAGCCCTAAAGTTAGTGCAATTATTAAATTAAGGCAAATATAACAATCAATTAATCAATCAAAGGATACCGAGAAATGAGCTACAATTATAACACTATAGCAGATTAAACATGCAATAAATAAATAAAAAAACAAAGTCAAAAGAGGTAAGAGCGTGTACCTTAGTGGCAAATCGAAAAGGCTATCAATAGAAAACATGGTTAGTGTAACAAGAAATATAGAAGCATTCATAATTAAATTATAAAATAAGCGCCAAATCATTTATTGGAGCTCCTTGAGATATTGAACTATGAGCCCATTTAATTTAACATAGCGAGTTGAAGCTTTATATCGTTCATTTTCATTTGGAATTATAAGTAAAAGTATCATTTGGAAAATTTGAAAATCAAGTTGAAAAATTATGTTTGAAAAAGGAAAAATTAATTCGAGATTTTGGAAAATAGAATATCATTTTAGGAAAATTTAGAAAAATGATTTGAAAAATGAATATTTTAAAAAAAGGAATTGAGACTTGAGGAAATTAAAGGAATAGTATATTTTGATTTTTTGTGAAAATTAAAGAAAATGATTTTAGAATTTTAGAGTTTAAAGAAAAGATTTTTTAGGGAAAATATTTTTATTTTTAGTAATTAAATAAAATGATTTAAATTTTTTGAGAAGCTAAATAAAAAGATTATTAGTTTTAAGAGGTAAAAAAATAATCTTTGATTTGTAGAAATTAAAGAAAATAAAATTTGAAAATTTTGAAGTTAGAAAAATATTTTTATTTTTTATAAATTAAAAAACACTTTTTTGACTTTTAGACATTTAAAAAATTATTTAAAATTTTGAAGTTGAAAATAGTTTTTTGAAACAAAGGAAACAATTTAATATTTTTAGAAATTAAAGGAAATAATTTTTAGTTTTATATGAAATTAAAGAAGATGATTTTTATATAGAAATTAAAAACAATTTTTTTAAATTTTGAAGTTGAAAATGATTCTTTACATCTAGATAACAAAGTTACAATAATAATAATAATATTTATTTGAAACTGGTATTAAGGAAAGTTAAAATTAATGAAAATGGAGGATGTTATAAATATTATTTAAAATTAGAAAAGAATTCATGTTGGTATATTTGTTTTTATATTTTATCAATAATTTTAGAAAAAAACCCAATATGATAATTGGGAAATCAAAGAAACAGAATTTATATGTATTAAATATTATGTTTGGAAAAAATATATACATGGAAAGTAAATATACATACTGACAGGAGATGACTAATGGGAAAAAAAAATGCATGCATGGAAATAAATATACATGTGAAGAGAGGGAATGGCTATAGGAAAGAAAGTAGCTACTCTCGTGTGATAAAAGTGATGGAAGTAGGGGCCATGTTAAGAGCAAATAATGATGAATGTTAAAATTAAAGTAATTATATAAAATAATAAAGAATAAAACTTTGGAACGAGGCTGTGTTGAGAATGAGCAAGCAAACATGAGAGAATGAATTGAGAAATTTAAATAGCAAAGATAGCCCAAATTTAAGGTCTAGCTTAATCAAATATTTATAGTTAAATAAAATTTAAAAAGATCAATAGAAAGAATTTAAAGTAAAGCGATAATAATTTTTTAAAATAGGATTTATGAGTTAAATATAAAAAATAATTAAAAACAAAAAGATAATATGAAATAAACAGATAATTTAAAATTTAAATAAAAGATAGATTGAGAAAAAAAATAATATTACAACGGCTTTTGACATAGTTAAGGTGATGTTTGTTTTTTTTTATTTAATCTTTGAATATAAGCTTTTTGAAACTGCTATTGAATAGTCTTAATAGCATTAAGTATTAGGATTGTTTGTTTTTTAACGTTATGTAGTGAGTAGGGATGTGACGTGTGATTATTTTGGGTTAAAATTAAAGATACCGTTTTAACCAAACCTGTATTTAATTTAATTTTAATTGGGTTTTTAACGGGTTTGAGTTTATTTTCTCAAATTTGATATGGTTGATTATTTAATTCTTCTCTATAAAGCAGAGAAAATTAGAAAAGAATTTTAAAAATATTGAAATGTAAATAAAATAATAAATTGTCGTAGGGTTTATGGAAGCCTAAAATTACCTGCACATCTCGGATAATGAAGCAGTTAGTATTGTTAAATTAAATACTTGAAATCTGTGACCCCAGTTTCGTAATTAAAGTGTGGGAAATCTTTCAGATTTTATTGGTGATAAGTTGTCCGGTATTTCACAGAATGAGATTTTTACGAAAATATCGAGGAAATGACTTGGGTTAAGTTAATTTTAAAATAAGTGAAGCGAAAAGGAAATAAATTGTTTCGAGCTGACGGATGCGAGATGAGCTTGATATGAGCCGTATTATCCAAAATAATAATAATAAGTCTTTGCGCCGTTATATTTTTTAAAAATAATTTTTTATTATTTTATTTTTATACTTTAATATAAATAATAATTATTATTATAATATTTTTTAATAAATAATTTATAAAAATTCATAATATTTTTATTTTTATGAAAAATATTAATTTTAAAATAATAAAAATAAAAAAGCAAATATAAAAAAATTCAAATTAAAAAATAAACAAAAATAAAATGTAAGCAGGGGCGAGTTTGGAATTTTCCCATCTCGATCCCGTCATTTAATTTTTAAATGAGACAAGTTTGAGAATTGAAAAAATAAACGGCTGGAATTAGAGGGATGAGGCGAAGATCCCTGTTTCTAAGGTTGTCGTGTAGTAGTGTATATTGTTAGGCTCTTGCTTGCTTTGTTGAGAGCGATGATTGAGTTTTTCTTTATTTTTGTGGAAAATGAAACTTAAGTAAAAAGAAAGCGAGATATTTTCTTTTAAATTCGGATTTTTTGGGAATTCGGTAAGTCGTGAAAATTTAAAAAATATAAAACGAACCCAATGCTTAAAAGGCTATTTAGTTTCAGCATTAAGTTAAAAAACAAACGCCACCTAAGTCTTAAAGAGAAAAAAAAAGAGCTTATTTTAGCAAAATGAATGATTAATATTTGATTTATTATCCATTAATCTTCGGTTTTATTATTTGATCATATTTTATCAATGAAATATTGTGTTTTAAAATGGATCTTAAGATATTTTCTATTTACAAAATTTAATAAATTTATTATTGTTTATACATCATTCATTAAAACGGTAATACAAATAGAAAAACTGATGAACATGGAAATCAAACTGGCTTTTATTATTGATAAACAGGTTAATTTATTTCTTTTAAAATTGATTGATCCATGAACGAAGAGCATGGCTAATTGTGGGTGAATGTGCTTGCTTAGAAGAGGCCAAATCTCCTATCCTCAAAATTTCTCAGAACCTAAATTTTATTAGGAAGGAGTACACAATTAAAATGAATTTTTAATGAAGTATAAGAGTATATTAAAGTGCTCATCATGTCTAAATAAAAGTGATATAAAACGTTTATCGTTTCGAATGGCGTAAGATTACATGGCTTCAAGAATGGCATCAAAGGAGCGTAATCATCACGGACTTATTATTATTAATGCGTGACCGTAGCAAGGAATAGGCTTACAGTAAATGTCAGCCCATTACTTGAGTTTGAAGTGAAATGGTGTGAAACTATTTCTAAAGATAATGCAAGTGGATCGACGATGAATATTTTTGGAGTTTAAGGCAGTAGCTTAGTTAAGTTTGAGGAGTTTGTCATTTAGTTTAGCTTATTATGAAGAAGTGTTTTAGTTAACGTATAAAGCGGTCGAGATAGAAATTTATTCGTAATGGTCGAGATAAAGTGAAAGCCGATTAAGCGTAAAAGCGTGATCTTATGGTGTGGCAAAGTTGGGTCTCGCTAAGAAATTGTCGATGTGAGATCGTCGTACTTGTACGTCATCGTGTGAGCAATAGTAGGCGTGTATTGATAAGGAAGAAGGGTGCGAGGTTGAGTATAGTAATTTCTTATTTTGAAGCCCAAATATGATAAAAAAATAGATTAAAGTAAAATAAAATAAAATTTAGGATAAGTTGTACAAATGCCCTTAAGATTTGCGTACACGTTCTCACTTTGCTCTTATACCTCTTTTGTTTATTACCATAATCACTCACACCCATCCGATTTAAAAAGTTCCAATTAATTAGTAAACTTTGACATGTATATGATATATAACATGATTTTATTGGACGGCTTGTCCATATTTCATATTTTCTAACGATAAAGACATGATATTTTATAATGAGAGGGATATAATTGACCGAAAAAAGTTAAAGAAACAAAATGGGATATATTCGCAAAACTAAAACTAGAAGCTTTGTGTACCTTATCCCAATAAAATTTTGACGATAGTAGTGGATTCAAAAGGGGGTCGTCGGGTTATCGATCCGAACCCGGTTATCAATGCCTACTATATAGGGAATGTGAATCTGGGGCTCTTTATTGGAGGATTAGATTCCACATTTGATTGATCGCACGTGTGGAGTAATTTTTTTCTTTGTTTTTGAATTATTGGATTTTCGAAAAAAGAAGGAAAATATCAAAATAATGAAAATGAAAATCTAGTCAGACTATAGTCACCACATACGATCAATATGACACTCTGACTCCGGTATTGCCCGCATCACAGGAATCTCATCACGTTTTTAATATTCGCTTACCACTTTCTCTCTCATCCAACGGGTCAGATCAGGACCTTTCTGACCCAATCTGATACCTGCCGTTGGATTAGATACTTTGCCGCATCGACGCTGTACACTCGAAGAACATCTTATCACCGCCATCGTCATCTTCTCCAACCTCTCCCCTTCCAATCAGATCTGAACACGCTCTGACTCTCTCTCTTCCGCTCTCTCTCTCTGGTTAACCGGGAAGCGAAAATAAAGGTGGAGAGAGAAAGTAACGTGGTTTACTAAGTTTTGCTCCTTGGAGGAGACGCGATGGTGGAGGCGCAGACATGGACGACGAGGAGGGGGAGCAATCCGAGGCTGGAGACGACGGAGCAAGTGGTGGACATTCCAGCGACGCCGCCGGGAGGTGTACGGAATAGCGGCTTCGCCATTGGATCGTACCTGTCCTCGAATGTATTGACGGCTCTGATCATCGCGTCTTGGTATTTGTCGAACATCGGCGTCCTCCTCCTCAACAAGTACCTCCTCAGCTTCTACGGCTACCGCTACCCAATCTTTCTGACTATGCTTCACATGCTATCGTGCGCCGGATACAGCTACGTCGCCATTAACTGGCTTGAGCTTGTACCTCTCCAGCACATTCTGTCTCGCCGTCAGTTCCTCAAGATCTTCGCCCTTAGCGCCATCTTCTGCTTCTCAGTTGTTTGCGGAAATACCTCACTGAGATACCTTCCGGTGTCGTTCAATCAGGCCATCGGCGCGACGACGCCCTTCTTCACCGCAATTTTTGCCTTCATGATTACTTGCAAGAAGGAGACCGGCGAGGTGTATTTAGCGCTGTTTGAAGTGGTGTTTCAGCATCGTTCTGGCGGTAACAGCGAGCCCGTTTGTTCCATCTGTTTGGATTTTGATTTGCATTGGATCCACCGCCGGGCGTGCTCTGAAATCTGTGATTCGGGGATAATATTGACATCGAGAAGGCCTGAGGCTTCCTCCAATGAATTTGCTGCTGTATATGGCTCCAATGGCGGCTCTGATTCTACTCCCGTTTACTCTGTACATAGAGGGGAATGTGGCGGCTTTCACGGTGGAGAAAGCCAAAGGCGATTCCTTTATCATATTTTTGCTGATTGGGAATGCGACGGTGGCGTATTTAGTGAACTTGACCAACTTT
>JAEQBH010009387.1:0-33749 GCA_016808115.1 Tetrastigma voinierianum | reverse complement strand
TAGAATTTATTAAACTTATGTTAACAAAGGAAATTCAACAACTTTTTAGTGGCTTCCTAAACCCACAACACTAACCAAAATGGAAAAGTAATGTTTAGTGGGTCAGTTCTAGCTTGAACACTACTCCACTTATTGATCGATCACCCAAATGCAATATCATAATTAAAAGAAAAAAAAACTAAATTAACTTGGGCCTAATTAAATGTGAATGATCTCCTAAACTAGACCATCTTCATGTATATTTGCTCCCCCTTTTCGGTGGAGCCTTGTCCTCGTTCAAATTAAATCGACATGTAACTCCAAATAATGCATAAAGGAGATTATGAATTAGTATCGTGGAAGTATCATGAATTTCTTCGCTCATTCATTCCACCATCCATGCAGGTAGTCGTGGACATTTTATCATGCCGTGAGGAATTTCTCTCATCGTAGTTGAAGCACAAGCCTTGAGTTTACATTTAGATCTCTTCGTAGCCGAAGTCACTTCATGGTTGGAGCCTGACTTTATACTTCTTGAAGTGGTGTTAGGATGATGCACCGATGGGCAAAGAGTTCTTTCAATTCGATCAACTAATCGTCCTTCATCCTAGCCAAACTAATAACATCCTTTAGTGTTTTAGGTTTAAACATTCTCATTCTTTCTGTAGTTTCCAACTTCAACTTCAAAATGTACTCCATGAGAGCTTTTGGGTCTATGCACTAACACTGCTGTCTCAACTCAAACCCTTACGATAGTCCTCTAAGACCTGGGGCTTGTCTTATTTTGGACAACGACTCATCAAAAATCTTCATAGTCTGTAGGTCCAAAGCAGTTCTTTCACAAATGCTCCCTAAGTAGCTTCCTTCTTGTTATGGTTGATATTTGGCATAATTTTAGGTAAAACCTATCTGCAAGTTTCAGTCATCAATCATCAAATTTAGGTTACATCGCTTCGTTATAATGATGCCACATGATTTGTCACGTTATTGTTACAATAAGAGGACAATCATAAGGATTCTATACTTCTAGACTCATCTTCGTTAGGAGTCCTCGCCATTTCATCTCACCCTCGGGTCAAGTTGCAGATTCTCGCTTAAAAAACTCCTCAACAAACTTCGATAATGTTGAAATTATTAAAGAGAAGATGATTTGGATAAAGTCCATATCCAAAGTGATAATAGAGTGGACTAGAGATAATGATTTGGATAAACTCCTTAACAAATCCTCAAGTTGGATAATGCATTCTAAAAAATATGGGTTGGCGAAGATCATTAAACACAGAGAAATACCGATAGCTAGAAAGGCAGTAGAGGTGCAAATAGTCTCAAGTACTACACATTTCAATTCATCAGTGTAGAATGATGATACCTATATTTTGATATAGTGTGAGAACATGGTAGTGTGCCTAGATGCTATGAAGTTAGGAAACTAGGACTCATTTCGATTCCCATAAAGAGTGATTAGTGAAGGAAGCCATTGGCTTAGGTGTGACCTTATAAAAGTTCAATTTCGTAACCTAATTCAATATAGTGAACTTTAGATCTGGTCATAGCCTCTAGAACGTAAGCTTGCTTGGTCGGGACCACGTTGACAACTTTCTATGTGCTTTTATCTCTATGCTTGTTTACTCTCCGGTCTCTGGACATTTATTTTTTCATCATTATTTCGCTTTAACTTGCCAACCTTTATTGAGCTCTAAAGTATATTAGAACATATTATGTGACAATCCTGTAGAACATCCTATTTACAAATAGTTTTTCCTAATGTTTTAAAAACTGGACCGTTTGACTGCTGATCAATTGCCAATTGTCCAATTGACTCATTTGAACCGTTTAGACATTGAATCGACAATGAACCTACTAAACTGGGAGTTGAACCGTCAAACCATATGAACCATATGGTTTAGAAGGAACCGAAATGATCCCAAAGACTCATTGAGTGTTTGACTTTTCTTGCAAAATCACTTCCCACTTAATGCCATGATTAATGGACACGGTACAAGAGTTTTCAAGCCGCACAACACACTCTTGCATTCAATGAGAATAACTTTGGAATTGCTCTCGCTGCTTTCATTCCTCAATGATGGTTATCTCAAGTTTGAATGCCGAACTCAAGATTTCTGCTTGTTATGAAATTTCCACCAAATAAATAATGTATTGTTTTATATTATATATTTTTATACAATATATGCTACTAATTAATAATATTATATGATGAAATATAATACAATTAACAGTTATACAAATAATAATATATAGTACAATTAAAATAAATGTATTACAATTTAATTATATTAGTATTTTACAATTAATAAATATATTTATTAATCGTATAAATATATATATATATATATGATTGAAATATATTACATTTAATGGTTATATAAATAAATAATATATTACAAGTAAATAATATATTATTTTATATTATATACAGTTTTTTTTAAGAAAATATTATTATTGTTATACAATAAGATTATTCTTTTGTTTTCAACACATTTCTTAAAAAAAAACATATTTATACATATAAATATTATTTCTATTCTATTAAATAAAAGTTAAAATATTAATATATTTATATAAATAATAAAATATATAATTCTAAATTTTAAAATTTAATAAAAATATAAATTATATTTATGACGTCACCGGTTTAATAGCAGTTCAACAATTGGTCTGACCATTGAATCATGAACCAATAACTTTTTCGATTTATCAACTGGTCTGGTTTGTATTACATTGGTTTTTCCTTTCACTTCTCTTCCTTCATATACGTCCTTTGCAATCACTACCACCATTGGTTAGCTTTTCCCTCAAGATGAAAAGAGGCCAAAACCACCTTTTGCGATTTTGGCGATTCAGTTGGAAGAATTGTCCTTGTTAGCCAATTAGTCTCTGGTCATCAACTTTAAGAAACTTCAAATTTAGCTAATCTTTGGAGGAGAACATGGGTCGAATAATTATCGTAATGCTATTCACGAGGTCTCCACTACGATTGTTCACTACGTCACTTGTTACGGTGGGAGTTGAATCATGCTTTGTTAACAACACTTTCGTAGATTTTGCTGATAGTAGCTTGTAGTTGGTGAAATTTGTCATTCACCCCAAGCTCCATCTGACTTATATGATTTTGAAAACCTCCTTGACGGCCTGATGGTGAGTGTGTAAAATTAATTGGGAACACAAACCCGTAGCGCGCGCACTGGTCGAGTTGACATAGTGCAGTGGTTAGTCAAGTGTCGCTCCTCGAAGAGAGGAAGCATACTGATTTATCGATTTAATGACTTCGATAATATTTGGATCTACTCCTAAAGCGAATTGCTTACCAAATTACTTTAACACAAAACCTAAAATCAATGTATCAATTATATCAATGATGAGAAACCTAAGGTTTTACCGTCTCCTACCACTCTTGATAGATGTCAATTCAATTAAGGACTTATCAAGTATCCATATGAGTTATGTTACAAAAAGTTGATCTTTCTACAAGATATTCTCTCGAGATATATCGCCTATCTCGCCGCTGGGATGTATCAGATCTTCGCCTCAACCCCTTGACCAAACTAAATGTGTAAAACCCCAAGGCCACACCTCCCCGCAAACTGAATATCTCTATTTTTCGACTACCTGGGTGTTTTGCTTAATCCATGTCCCCAGTTATCTTCTCATCTCAAACTCCCAACTTAGCATGCCACTAAGTAGGCCGTAAACAATAACATGTAATTAAACCTAGAATTAAAGCAAACATATGAACTCATATTAAAATTCAAATAAGCCAAAATTTAAAATCAATTCATCAAACTGTGGTTAGGGTTGGAAAAACCCTAGAGAAAAGAATTAGTTCATGATATTATTCACTATAGATTGAAGAATTCGATTCATGAAGTGGGTTGAAGGAAAGACTACAGAAAATTCCGTCTTCGTGATCTGTCCCGAATCCGTTTAGCTTGATCTCTCACTCCTGTATCTCTTCCTTCTTCCCGATCCAATCTCTCTTATGCTTCGAAATTACTCCCTTTTTATACCTCGAGACGCGGGCCCATCAATGGCCCAGAAAGCTAGGGTTTTTTTCAAGTTCCCGTAATGGAAAGGGAACCTTGCCTCGTTGAGGCGAAGGTGGCTTCGCAGCGACGAACCTAAGGCCTTTGATTTAAGGCTTTCTGGTTTGCTGCGACGAAGGGGGTCTTCGTAGCGGAGAAGTGCTTCGCTGCGGCAAAGGGGGTCTTCGCAACAGCGAACCCATAACCCATTGCATGCCGCTTCGTCATTTCTTCGCTCTTTTTTCGTCTTTAGCCGCCTCTTTTGATTCCAACATCGCCATATTCTATAGAATAATATAATATGAGAGATTAGATTAATATTAATGCAAAATATTGTGAATCATGCATTTTAGCTATAAAGAACACCAAGAATTTAACTAAAATGCACGGATGATTCATCCCGATCAACACCCCCAAACTTAGCTTCTTGCTTGTCCCCAAGCAAGAATAGACTCCACCCAGGGTACACAAGAATATGTGAAACTATATGAGATATGGGCTAAGCACACATGACAACAGCAAGAAGGAGTCCATGTTAACCAGTTCAAAAGATCCAGGGACTACCTTAATTGTTTACCTTTCAAGAACTTGCATTGGGTAGGTCTCTACTGGCAAGCAGGCCAACCCCATTTTTAGTGCTCACACCTTTTCCCAAGGAGTCTAAGTAAGTTGAAGTGCTATGTATATTTAACGCATTACCCCCAAACTTGAATTGAACTCGCCTATTTGGAATAGCTTAACACGGAAGGATGAGAACACACCAATTTATTCACTTTAGCTGGTCCTAAGGGGATTAACTCTAAGACAAATCCAGGAAGAGTACTAGTACCGGGGGGTTTTAGGTGAGGGTTCCTGTAGCGAGGATCCATTGGTGACTTCACGCTTGGTGTAAAAACCAAAAGACATATACAAATTTATGACGTTATTACCAAGGACTATTATCTAATCCTCGGCAACGGCGCCAAAAACTTGTTAACAAGACCAATTAATTGTATATGTGAAAATATGGTCAATGGAGTGAATGTGGTAAATACTCAAAAACTGATTTGAAACAAAAGTAAGTATACTCAAAAACTGAAATGAAAAGTATTATCAACACTCAACCCCTTTCCGCAAGTGCATGGGTCATACAAGTAATAAAGTGGACTCTCTAGAGTCCCATATCGACTCCACGAGGATTGGAGGTTCTCTCTCTAATTGGAATTCTGATCACCCCCGACATATACTCTTCACTATTTAGGGCGACTAAGATGTCGACAAATCAATTAATTGAAACAAAACTGATTTTAAAACTAATCCTAAAACTCTACCAAATAACAAATTACTTAATTCTAAAAGGTATGAAGAGAGTCACTAGGATGGGGATAATTATTTACAAAAACAAGCTTTGCATTTTCCTTGAAAGTGCAACATTTGTGAGTTGAATGCTAGATTTGGTTCAAAAGAAAGCAATGTAGATAGCTTGATTTCCATACACTCATACATTTCACTATATCTAACACACCATATTCCTTTTTCGTGACAAATGGGTCTAAATAGCTACTTGTAAAATTTGGCACTCTTTAAGATTTGATTGTTTTCTTTTCAATACTTCACAAATCATTTTCAGATCGAAGAATTCGCTTCATAGACGTGATAATGCAAGCCTTCAATGTAATCGTATCCGGGTCTTCAAATCTAATAAAATTTTCATCTCTTGATTAGATCTTTGTTAACACGGATCAAGATCCTTTCATCGTACTCAAGGAGAAACTCGATTAACTAAATTGATACATCATCTAATTAATCCTCACACCATGAGTAAATTAGCGATCTATCGAAGTAATTTTTTCGCAGTTCATTAGTTCCAAGATATTAGTCTAACATACCCAAAGTTACCGCTCTTACTCATGAATCTCCATCTCCTGTGTCACCGCAGGGCCTCCGAAATCAGAAAGCAGCATACAACTCTTTTGGGTATAAGCTACTAATATTCGAAACAATTCATTATATGAACAGTACCAATTATATAAATTCAGTATTCAAACCCACAAAATAACTGAAAAACTGCAAATTTGAATGTTCAACAATTAAACCCCAACCCTAGAGGGTGTTTAATGTTCCATTACTGGATTCCAATCATCACTAATCAAACAAAAAGTAAGAAAATGAAGAAAGAAATTAAGAGAAAGAAGAGAAAACCCATTTGAGCTTAAATCTTCGCCTCAACAAAGAACAATCTGAATATCCTAGCACAAAGCACCGAAATCTCTTCCATCAAAATAAAAATCTACTTAAACTACTCTAAGATCTATTAAAATAAAAAAACTAAAGAAAAACTAAGAAATGGGCGCTTTAGAGAGAGAAAAACCCACGAGAGAGGCAATCCGCATTTTTAGCTTCAATCTTTGTCTCGAACTCTTAGTGAAATCTGAATCTCATTATACAACACCCGAAATCTCTTCAATAGAAATAAAACTGCTAAAAAAAAAAATTACTCCTCGATCTAAAGTTAATCAAAATCAGAGAAAACCGGAAAATGGGCGCGCCTAGAGAGAGAAACCCCATGAGAGAGGTTCTCCAATGTTCCCCCTTGCCTCTTTACCTAAAAACGAGTATATATATGGTCCTAGGTGAAATGGGCTGAAATTAGTCAAAATATCACCCTCGTTTCTTTAAAGTTTCCTGAGTTTTTCGTCATGACACGTGCTCTTCTGTCAGCGACACACCATTTTCCTCGCCGCTATTGACCATTTCGTCACACACCATTTTCATTCGACACCACTTCCTGTAGCGACACAAATTCCTGTCGCGACACCATTTTCTGTCACGACACCATTTTCTGTCACGACACCAATTTCCTCGTCAAGACACTACTTCTCGCCGCGACACCATTTCCGATTAAAGAACTCCGTTTTTTCTTCTCCAACTTGTCGGGCCATAACTTTCATTTTAACTGATTTGGGCGTGTGAGTACTGGAAAGATCTTGAATGTAGAATGCAGCCATGAGGAATTTGAACCATTTGATGTTCCAGATGGTACATAAAATTCATCTTTCCAGTATGTTGCCAGAGACTCCCTCCTCCGTTGACTTTTCTTTTGAAATAAATTGCCTATTTCTTGCCAAATCATTTGAGCTTTTCATCAATAACTTACAAAACCAAGCTTAGAGGAAATTTTATGAGTTTTACATGAATATGGATATAAATGCACAAAATAGCATGTGAAATGAATCTCAAACAAGATGAGTTTTGCACTCATCAAACACCCTTAACTGAGTTTTGCTTGTCCTCAAGCAAAGAAAAGAAAGAAGTTGCTTCGTCCCTGCTAAATGAAGAGAAGAGTTCATTTCAATTCCTTTTATTTAACCAAATCGAGTAATTGCTTTGCAAGGGGCAGGATATGTGTCTCAAGAATTACTCCTTACAAGGAATATGAGAATATGATCAAGATAATTTATTCATTTTAATAGTGAATTAATCCCATAATAGACAAATTTAGATCATGGTTCTCACTAGTGTGTGTGTGTGTGTGTGGTCTTCCCTATCCAAACAATTGCAAATAGATGAGTTTATGAGAATTGAGATAAGTAGGATCTCCTAAGATAATTTATTTAGGTTCCATAGGCTTGTTGTTCTTATCACTCTCCACTAATGTGCACACACAACTCTCAAGATCAAGCAGGTCTTTATAAGCTTGTAATGTAAAGCCTCGTAAGGGGTAGTCGAAAAAGCAGTCATTTTAGGCTAAAACTTACTCAAACATACATATTTTTTTGCATCATTCCTACTCCATCCCGCTTTTACCATCAGCATAGTGACACTCTCAAACAATCTCAAAATATGTTTAGCGCATCCTTCCATACTCCTCATATCACTTTTCTGCACAAATTCTGCATTTTCAACAAACACCAAGAAACCTTTTTCTTAAGACAAGGTTATTAGAGTGGTAACGTCAAAACCCCTTAAGCTTTCTATCAACCTCAGCGAGCTTTAAATCAATAGCTCCTAGACCACCTGGCCTTAGGGAAAATAGGTGTTGAGACACCCCTTAGATTTACTTGCTCTGGGTGGAAGGAAGGCTACGAGGCTAGACTCCACTTCCTTGACTTTTTATTGTATTTTGCTTCTTTTATACTTGATCTTTTCTCTGCTTTTTTTTTTTTTTGACAACCTCTTTGATTTTCAACTTAACCTCATTTCAACTAATTTAGAGTTATTTTTCCATAGGAAAATAACTTCCCTCTAAACTTCGTCTCCCTCACCACATTTCTCACCATGTCTAAATCCTCAAGTGTTATGGGTGAGTTTGGTTCTTAATGAGGATAGTGATGTATACGGTTGCTATTGGCTTCAAACTTGGTTTTTTTTTTTTATAAACAGAATTTTGGCTCTTTAAGGCTCAACATTTTGGTACTAGAGGAATATGCATGTGCATATTGTTAGGGTTAGCTTGAAAGGCACAATCTTTCCAAGGATGGCCTATATCATTTCTCAATTGTTGTGTTGTTTGTGATTTCGCCGTTTATAATAGAACAAGTTCTAGAACCATGGAGATCAAAATTAGATGGATTCTCATAAACCTCTCTCTAACCTAAGCAAAACTGTTTTTCAAGGGTACTTAGTGACCACATGCATGGATTTTGAGAAACCAATGACTAAATAGCCTATTAAAGAGATAACTCATTAAGTATTAAGTCCTATTATCTCTATTGTCCATATGCCAAGGGTTCATTTATGGTCCTTATTGACATCACAACACCTCCAAGCAAAACCTAATTAACTCAATAAACTCTAACTAAAAAAATATACCAAACTAAGATGTAAGTCAGAAGCATCAAACAAAGTCATTATCCAGTGAAAAGTACTCAGAAAATTTCATCTCAAAGTTGTCATTTGCAACATTTTAAAGCATACGATAAACTAACAAAAAAATAAACACCAAACTTTGAGATGAACATTATCCTAAATGTCTAGCAATGAGCAAAAAGGAAGTAATAAAGTAAAAGGGTAATAAAGAGATGGGAAAAGTTGAACTCCCATCAGAAGCCTCGCCACTTTGAATAGGAACCTTGATGATTTTCAGACATTGACATTGGTGTACTACCCTTGATAAACTCTCTTTTGTTTCTTGGAGCCATGAAAGTGGCTTTGGCATTTTTCTCAAACACTTGTGTGCACCAACTTCCTTCACCTCAAATGAGTGAGTTTTGATTCTTCAAAACCTCCTTCAATACATATGTAACCACTCCACAATCAACAATGATCCACAAAGAACCCAAAAACAAACAATCCAAGCACAAAAATTTTCTTCCATTGTAACTCCTTTTGATGCTTGGAATGATGGATGGAAAATTGGGGTTCAACAAAGGTAAGGTTGTGGGTTTGTGATGGGTTTCTAAGCTACAGATGATGGAGATGGATTGGGGAGGAATGTGATTAGATTTGAGTGGAGTGGAAAATGAATTTGAAAGTGGTTGAAGTTGGTCAGAGGAAATAGTATGGAAAGATAGAGTATAAAGTAGGAAGAAGAAAATGTGTTTTAAAGGGTTAAAGCCTATGTTTTCAGGATCAAAAGAATACAATGATAATTTCGTCAAGACTCGTTATCCATCTGTTATAATCATCCCTTCATTTTAGCTCTAATTGGATGTAAGGACTCGTTGAAAGCTCTTTCAATGTAGAATGTGCTCATAAGCCGAGGCGTGAACCATTTGGAGCCTCAATCAATACAGAAAATCAGAATGTTCAATGCTATCCAAGCAGGATGATTTCTTGACTCCCAGGTCTCCTCCTTGCTTTGTCTCGCCCATATCACTTGCCATCCCCTCAAAGTCCATGTTATATATTCTCTCAAAATTCTCCAATAGCAACCTCCTAATGCTTTCATTCATGCTTAAAATCATCTCTCTTGTCTTCAATTCTCCTCAAGCATGACTTCATGAACTCCAACTTTATATTTCGGGCTCAATTTGGTTCTTTCATCTCAAACCCGAAATTTGAATGAACACTCACTCCATTTTTTCACACTTCAAGCACTATAATTACATCAACCACTTTCCAACTTCTTGCCTTTCGCTCTACAAACTAGTCATGACAACACATGTTGAGCTTCAAACTTATCTTATTCTCAAAACACTAACAACAAAGTTAAAACAAGGCCGAATTTTCATCCCAACAAAGAAAAAACAGCAACAAATAAAATAACTAAAAAATAGAAAAGAAAAGAGAATGGATAGAATCCTTATTACTTGAAGCCAGGTTGCCTCCTCAAGAAGTTGCCCGTTTTTAGAGTCCAAACAGACTCATTGGAAAAGTACTAGTGCTTTCCTTTGACCAATCATTCATCTGAAAGCACTCTTCTTCATAACCATTCAGCTCAAGGATGCTTTCTTTCAAACCTGAAGAGGGAAAGAAATCAAAATCCCTTTAATTATGGCTGGTGGTTCAGCCACAATTTCTTCAAAACAGTCCCCTCTATGTGAAGTAGATGTAAACACATTTATGCTTATGGGGATTGTTCAAACATGTGCCCTTTGATTGAAGCCAAGCCGCGTAATTTTTCTGCACATGGCCTTTCTGCTCCATCAAAGGTAATGGTTGGTAAAGATTGAACTTTGCTTTCTCCTCACCTACAAGCAAGGTGAGCTCCCCTGTTGGATGTCAATCCATGCTTGGCTCGAGAAACATGGTCTTCTTAGTATATGAGAATTTTGTAAATCCCTTCAATGCCCCAAGTCACAAAATCCATGGGAAGGTAAATGTCAATCTTCACCAAAATGTTTTCAATAGCCATTACTTGACTTACTTCTTCAAATTTCAATTTATCCAATAATGACTCTTCATCATCTAAGTTGTTTAGGAGTGCCTTGTTCTCAATTTCCAGCTCATTTTCATTTTTTTCCACAGATTTCCTCAGATAGGAAATTTCGCACACTACTCAAAGGAGTATCACGTATCTACTGGGATTTGGCAAAGTGTTACTAGAGAGGTCCTAGAGAATTTTTTCTTGGAATGCTTGGACCAAGTGTCCTATTTGAGCTTCATTTTTCAATCTAGCACTAGTGTTGACTCTGGGAAGGCATCTAAATCGAAATTTCTCGCTCATGAAGATTAACTCTCTGCTCCTTCCATGTAGATAAAAATCTGCTCCTTAATAGGAGACAACTCTTCTTCCTCCTGAAATGTGGGATTTGAACTCCCTTGATAAGGCAATACTCCTTGTTCCATGAGTGAGTCATCAGGAATTCTTTCATTCAATTGATTAAGAAGTAGTTCAAGTCAGTTTCTATGGAGGCAAATCTATCTTCTATTGAATGTTCCTCCATAAGTACCAACAAATAAGAAGAAAAACAAAAGAAAATAAAGTACAAAATACTAATAAAAATTAACTAAGAAACAAATCACAACCAAAAAGATAAAAATAAAAATGAAAATTGCCTAAATTAGCAAATTACCCGTTCTTCAAAATGTCAACTTCCAATGAGAGAAAGTGAACCGCGCCAATCCCCGGCAACGACGCCAAAAACTTGTAAAAACCAAAAGACATATACAAATTTATGACGTTATTACCAAGGACTATTATCTAATCCCCGGCAACGGCGCCAAAAACTTGTTAACAAGACCAATTAATTGTATATGGGAAATACGGTCAATGGAGTAATGTGGTAAATATCAAACCGACGGAAACAAAAGTAAGTATACTCAAAAACTCGAAATGAAAAGTATTATCAACACTCAACCCCTTCTCGCAAGTGCACGGTCATACAGTAATGTATGACCTGGTCCCATATCGCACTCCACGGTAGATTGGAGGTTCTCTAATCGGGAATTTGATCAAATTCCGATTACAAGGCGGCTCACTATTTAGGCTACCAAGTAGGATGTCTAATAAAATCAATTTAATTGAAACAAAAACTTGATTTAAAACTAATCCTAAAACTCTACCAACAAACAACTACTTAATTCTAAAAGGTATGAAGAGAGTCACTAGGATGGGGATAATTATTTACAAAAACAAATTTTTGCATTTCCTTGAAAGTGCAACATTTGTGAGTTGAATGTTGATTTGTTCAAGAGCAATGTAGTATAGCTTTGATTTCTCCACATACATTTCACTCATTTCTCCACAACATATCTTTTCAGACAAATGGGTCTAAATAGCTACTTGTAAAATTTGGCACTCTTTAAGATTTCCGATTGTTTTTCTTTTTCAATACTTCACAACTATTTTCAGATCAAGAATTTCGCTCTATGCATGATAATGCAAGCCTTCTCCAATGTAATTGGTATCTCGCCCTTCAAATCTAATAAAAATTTTCTATCTCCTTAATTAGATCTTGCTAACACTGGGATCAAGATCCTTTCATCGTACTAAGGAGAAAATTCCTCCGATCAACTAAATTGATACATCATCTTAATTAATCCTCACACCATGAGTAAATTAGTGATCTATCGGGCAATTTTTCAGAGTTCATTAGTTCCAAGATATTAGTCTAACATACCCTAGTTACCGCTCTTACTCTCAGAATCTCCATCTCGTGTCACCAGAGGGCCTCCCGAAATCGAGCAAAGATACAACTTCAGTATACACAATATTCCGACAATTCATTATATGAACAAAGACTAATTATATAAATTCAGATTCAAACCCACAAAATAACTGAAAACTCGCAAATTTGAATGTTCAACAATTAAACCCCAACCCTGGGAGGGTGTTTAATGTTCCATTACTCGGATTCCAATCACTAATCAAACAAAAGTAAGAAAATGAAGAAAGAAATTAAGAGAAAGAAGAGAAAAGCCTGCATTTCCAGCTTAAATTCGCCTCAACAAAAGAAATAAATTGAATATTTGAGTACATCAACGAAATCTCTTCAATAAAATAAAATCCTCTAAAACTACTCTAAGATCTATTAAAATAAAAATCAAGAGCGAAAAAAACTAAGAAATGCTACTTAGAGAGAGAAAAACCCATGAGAGAGAAAATCCGCATTTTTAGCTCAATCTTTGTCCTAACTCTTAGTGAAATCTGAATCTCTATTACACAGCACCGAAATCTCTTCAATAAATAAAATCGTTAAAAATTACTCTCGCATCTAAAAGAATCAAAAATCAGAGAAAACCGAAAATGGGCGCCTAGAGAGAGAAACCCCATGAGAGAGGTTCTCCAATGTTCCCCCTTGTCTCTTTACCTAAAAACGAGCATATATATGGTCCTGGGTGAAATGGGCTTGAAATTAGGTCAAAATATCAATTTCTCGGGCCTTTTAGGTTTCGTACTTTTGTCGCAACACAGCTCGGACACCAATTCGTCGCTGGTCACCACGCCGTCACACACCACTTCTCGTCGCGACACAAATTGCCGCGACACCATTTTCTGTCACGACACCATTTTTCGTCATGACACTGTTCTCGTCGTGACACCATTTCGTCGCGACACCATTTCCCGGCCAAAGAACTCGTTTTTTCTTCTCCAACTTGTTCGGGGCTAACTTCTTCATTTTAACTGATTTGGGCGTGTGAGTACTGCTTGGAAAGATCTTTGAATGTAGAATGCAGCCATGAGGAATTTGAACCATTTGATGTTCCAGATGGTACATGCCAAAATTCATCTTTCCAGTAGCGCTGCTAGAGACTCTCCGCGACTCTTCTTTGAAATAAATTGCTCATTTCTTGCCAAATCATTTGTTTTCATCAATAATCCTACAAAACTAGTTTAGAGGAAATTTTATGAGTTTTACATGAATATGGATATAAAAAAGCACAAAATAGCATGTGAAATGAACTCAAAACATAGATACCATGACTCATCGGGCTGGTTAAGGGCACGGTATTCGCCTCTTTAGACCTTCACCCCGAACACTCAACCAAACCCGGGTTCTAGATTGTGCAGATCATTCATCCTCCGTCCCGTAGCTGGTAGTGAAGTCAATGGCCCCACCAATCGTTTAGGCACAGTTTTGAAAAGCCCCCTGACCGTGCCCGGATCCGACCGATGATCACCAGCATATTGTTATCATTATTATTATTATTATTATTATTATTATTATTTATTTATTTATTTATTTATTTTTATTCGGGGGCTTAAAGGCGATCCGTTTTCTAAGGTGTCCCATCACTTAGGTGCTTACTTCCTAAGGTTCGTAGGACTCTTGTATGATGAGTCCGAAGTCAAAGCATACCCCGAAGATCACGTGTGTGAGTGTGTGTGCAGGATAGCCTACTTCGGGAATTGGGTTTTGAGATCTGGGGCAAGGTGGCCAGATTAATGGTTAGTCTCAACTTCACATAACGCGGTCCCAATTGTCAAACAACCTCGAAGTCCCTACTTCATTGAACATGGGTTGTTTTTACAATTACTACAACCCCCTTTTGTTGCCATCATGCTCAAAAATAGGGCGGGGATACTCAATACCAACTCTGGAAACTATCATATTCTAATATGTGCAATTTTGCATACATATTGGTGCATGGGAAACAACCTAACACACGCCTAAAAAAAATAATGGACCTAGGCATGCAAAAATAGCAAAGATAATAATAAAAAAATGGACCTAAACATGCAAGAATAGCAAAAATAACCCAAGTCAAAATAAAACTAAGTCAAAATAACCGTCGAAATAAACTAGGTCATACATAGTCATACCCCATACAACCCCAAACTTGAAACTAACAGTGTCCTCAATGAAAGAAAAAGAAAATAAAGAAGAAAGGTAAAGAAATACGTCCCAGAAAAAATATATATCACTGCGGTGGTGGCGGTGGTGGTGTTGTGTGGAATGAAAGGAGCTGAGTGAGCTACTAGGTGATCTGGTCCTGGCTGGCTCGGATAACATCCATCTCAACCCGGATGGAGTCCATGTCCTAGCTCAAGGTAACCCGGTGCTCTTGAGACTTATCCTAATAGGCGTCGAAGCGGGAAGTGAGTGCATGGATCCGGCTCGCCAAGGACTGGTCAAGCCAGAGGGCCTCAAGGTCGCCGCCCATCAAGGTCGCATACCGGGTGTGGTCGCCGGGCATCATCAAGCCTATCTCGTTCCGGACGGCCGTGGCTCCCAAACTCACCCTAGCAAAGGGAATGGGCAAAGGCCACAGACCGCCTCCTGAGTCCAACATTCGAACTCCCACCGATCGACATAGCTCGCGATCGTGAGGGGGCAGATCGTGGCGCCTGCGCCGCACGTGAATCGGGTTCGATCAACTCCTCTCAATGACCGTCCCGATGTCGAACTGAGTCCTCGTCATGGCGCATAAGAGGATCGTTTGTCCTTTGTCACTGCATTTCCAAGACAAGAAGGGAAGGTTTAATCTAATGCATAAAAATTATACTAAACCTTTCGCCACAGCGTGAGCTACCGCCATACGTAAATGTGGTGAACTCGCCTGACGGCGATGGTGCCACACACGCCCGGCCCCGTGTGAGCTCCCCGCATCGCCCGGCCTGGGTGGCTACAAATACGCCCCGGTACCCTCACTATCATCCTCCCGCAGCCGATAGAACTGTCACGGCCCATGCCCGAAGTCGACCCACCCACCCCTGGGACAACACGGTGGTGCCGACCTAGAATGGTCGAGAACCGCGACGACCGGGGCCACCTGGCCCAACATGGTCCGCCAACCTCGAGTCCGGATGGAAACGGAAGAACGCATTCAAGGTCGAAAAACCCGGGCCTCGGGATCACAACTGGATGCAAAGCTACTAGCGGTAAGAGCCTCGCCTCCCGAGAGATGAAACGCACGATGGTTCGGGAGGGGAGGTGCCGCCGATGTGGAACCGAGCGTGTCGCTCACTAGGACAATTTTTTGGGTACCATAGTAGTCACCGATCGTCAAATCTGAAAAAAATGCAATACGTTAAGGAACAGAGACGGCTGGTCAGGCAAAACGGGGTGAAGGAAAAAGGGCCACCACGTATTTATAGAGCGCCGAATACGAAACGCCGCCACTCGCGAAGGGTCCCTTCATCGCTGGGCTAAGACATACGCCTCGCAAATGATGAAGGCTCTTCACGTCAAGGAAGATGATTTCCCGCAGCTGAAACAAGATACTTCAATGTCGCACTAGAAAGCTTGGTCCTAGTCACGTGGACCGTGAGGCTACGAAAATTCTGTCTCTTTGTAATGTGGCGAAACAAGCTTCTCGCCACGACGAACCGTAAAGTGAGTGACACCGTGTTTTGCCTCCACCTTAAGATCCATCACGTTATTAAAAATAATTAAGGTTAGGATGCCCAAAAACAAAATTTTTTTGTAAAACAGTCAAGAGGAATGGAGATAATATGAAATGAGGGGAAAAGAGAATCTCACAATGCTTGGGTTGCCTCCCAAGAAGCGCTATGTTTAACGTCGTTAGCTCGACATTCCTGCATCTCCATGTTATATTCTAGAGGAACTAGGAATGCTAATGCACCTTCGTGGTGCTCAAAATCGCTGTCAGGCGGTTGGACTATTTGGCTACTATGCCCTTGATCTTCTCGGGTACTCACAAGGCTACACGAGATCATCTCTCGAGTTTACCACTTCGCCTTGCAAGATCTCTCTTTTTAAGCCGAGACCGAGGCATCTTTTGTTAGGGTATTCATTTGGGAGCTTCTATGGGCCTAATACATGAAAAGGTGATCTCGTCTTCTAGGCTCTCAATTTAAGTTCTCCCTTTCGCACATCAATCCGTCCCGCTAGTCGCTAGAAATGCATACTCACTCTAGTATGATAGGTATTTCTTTATCTTCTTCCCATATCCGTAACAATAAAATCTCGCTTAAATATGAACTTGTCCACTTTGACTAGAACGCCTTCATCACCCCCCCCGGGTGTTTTGAGTGACCTATCTCGCCAATCGAGCGACTGTCGCGAAGCCACCAATCCGCCAATCGCCCGAATATAGATAGAGGCATGAGGTTAATACTTGCTCCCATATCAAACAAGGCTTTCTCAAAGATGGAATTTCCACCGCATGGTATAGTAAAACTACCGGTCTTTTCGGGCCAGGCGCTGCAGATGGCACTACACTCCTCTTAAGGAGGTTCACTGCCTCAAAATCCGTACAAATCTTTCTTTTACTGACAACATCTCTTTCATGAATTTCACATACCGCATCTCGCCTAATGATCGGGCAAACGGAATGTTTATGTGAAGTTTCTTGAACACCTCCATAAATTTGGTGAATTGCTTATCCAATTTGCTCTTTTTCAGGCGTTGAGGGTACGAGATTGGGATAGTAGGTTTAGTCATGTTTGGTTGACCTTTAACCTCTGTTTCTTCTTCATCCAACTTTTTCTGATGGAGCTGTTCCCTATCACTCATTTTCATCCGTTCGGGCTGATTACTTTTCCGTCTTGCCCTCCCCTATCACTAGTGGTTGCCGGTGTTGCTAGTTCTTTGCCACTCCTCAATGTGATAGCTTTAATTGCCTGCTACTCCTCTCGCCTGGTTCACCTTAATTACTCAAGCACGTTCCTCAGCCGCTTCACAACAAATCGGGCCATTCGCCCATTTCCGCACCCTAAGTTTCTTAATCAGGCCGCCCGATTGTTCAATCGGGTGGTCTAGCTTTTGCAAATTCCGCCTTTGTCTCATTCATAAAGGCAAGTAGTGAGGTGAGCATTTGTGCAAGTGTCATCCAAGTATATTTTTCTCGTGGGTCGTTCATTCACTGGCGGTGACGATGTTGTCTGACTATTCCTCCAACCATAATTCGATTGTTTTGATTACCTCGTTACCTCTCCATTCCCGACCAGAGATTCAACTCGATTTCGTGACCGTCTGATACGCATTGCCCCCATACCCGCCCTCTGGGCTGTGGTCATTCTACCGATTCACATATCAGGGCCCCGCTTTCTATCACATTCGCCTGATCGACACTCCATAGTACCGTGCCATCTCCACAAGATTCACAAATTTCCCACTACCATGCTGAATAGCATTTATCGAGCCCGTTGCTTCGCAAATCGTTTAGTTAATCAACATGATTTACGATTACTTAGAATCTCTCTGTCTATTCCGTCGAGGGATTCCTAGGTGTCGCATCTATCTCTAGGCTGCTGATTAGTATTATAAATGGTCCTCCAAGATCTCATAGGTTTGATTTGTGGTTTTCTTCATCAGAGCACCGCCCACTGAAGCATCAATGATTATCCTGGCTAAGGCGCTCAAACCGTTTTAGAACTTATGCACTTGCATCCACTTAGTTAATCTATGATGTGGACATCTCCTCAATAGCTCATGAAATCTCTCCCAAGCCTCAGCTAGGTTCTCCCCCTCAAATTGTCTAAATGTATTAATTTCTTGCACCAATTGAGCTATTTTCGAGGGTGGGAAAAATGTGGTCAGAAATTTTTGCACCAAGTCATTCCATGAGGTGATGGAGTATGGAGGTTGGCTGGTCAACTAGTGTTTAGCCCAATCACTAAGTGACAATGGGAATAGCTGCAGTTTGAGAGCTTCTGCTACTCCCATTATACTAATTCATATCACAAACCTCAATAAAGCCGTCAAATGTGCATTCTGCTCTCGCCCAGAACCCATGGAATCGGATATCATCGAAAGATCCGCAAGGTCACCTTTTAACTCAAATTTGTTCGTCAGATAGTGGTCGTCGTATAGCCGACTAAACACCGTAGTGGCAAGGCAAACCTCAAGTAGCATATGCGGATCATCAGGCTATACGAAGGGTGTGGTGGCCGGATTTCATAGTTCTCGCCCATTCTGACTCCACTGCGGGTTCATCCCCATCATGAATATGTCCTGCGTCTACTTGATGCTGCATGATTTCAGGCTGAGTTACGTGGGTTTGTCTTATACGTAATCGATGTAGTGTTCGTTCTGGTTCATGATCGAATGGAAGCAGTTCCCTGTGATCTTGTCTTTGCATACACTCTAAATACTTTCCTGAAATCACAGGATAAGAACGAAACCAAATCACAAATACGCATGTAATGTTACACATAAACTAAAATAAAAAGTAAAACAAATGATCGGCGAGAATAACTAAAGAAAAGTAAAATTGATCCAAAGTACTATCTATGGCATGGGTTGTCAATATCAACACTAAATTCTCTCCCTAAATCACGCCAAAACTCGACTGCCACGCGAGCGTAAATTAATTGGGAAACACAAACCCATGTGTTCAAGTGCACGCGTCGAGTTGACGTAGTGTAGTGGTTAGTCAAGTGTTGTTCCCTCAAAGAGAAGCGTGTTGACTACTGATTTAATGACTTCGATAATATTTGGATCTACTCCTAAAGCGAATTGCGACTAAATTACTTGAATTAATAAAAACCTAAAATTGAATGTATTGAATTATATCGATAATGAGAAACCTAAGGTTTTACCGCCTCCTACCACTCTTAATAGATGTCAATTCAATTAAGGACTTATTGAAGTATTCATATGAGTTATGTTGGCGGGTTGATCTTTCCTACAAGATATTTTCTCTCGAGATATATTTACCTATATCGCCAGTGGGATGTATTGTATCTCTGCCTCAACCCCTCGACTCTGAAACGCTTAAATGTGTAAACCCTAATGCCACACTTGCAGTCTGGGATATCTCTATTCTTCAACTACCCAAGTGTTGCTTTAACCATGTCCCTAGAAGTAATCTTCTCTCGATCTCAAACTCCTGTACTTTTAGCATGCCACTAGCTGCCGTATTAACAACATAATTAAACCCAGAATTAAAGCAAACATATGAACTCATATTAACATTCAAATAAGCCAAAACTGAAAATCAATCCATCAAATTGTGGTTAGGGTTGGAAAAACCCTAGAAAAAAGAATTAGTTCATCATATTATTCACTACAGATTGAAGAATTAAAATCATGAAGTGGGTTGAAGGAAAGACTATGGTAATTCGCCTTCGCGATCCGTCCCGAACCGTCTAGCTTGATCTCTACCCCGTATTCTTCCTTCTTCCCCATCCAATCTCCGGCTCATGGAAATTACCCCTTATACTGGCAGCTGCCCATCACCGGCCCAAAAGCTAGGTTTTTTTTCTCGAGTTCCCGTAATGAAAGGGAACCTTGTCACACAAGGAAGGTGGCTTCACAGCGGCAAACCCGAGGCCTTTGATTTTAGGCTTTCTGGTTCGCTACGGCGAAGGGAGTCTTCGCAGCGGCGAAGTGCTTGCCGCTGGGCTAAAGGGCCTCGCAGTCGCAACCCGCAACCCTTTGTGATGTCGTCATTTTTGCTTCTACTGCTTTTCTGCCTTAGTCGCCCTTTGATTCCAACATCACCATATTCTATAGAATAATATAATATGAAGGATTAGCGTAATATTAATGAAAAAGACTGTGAATCATGCATTTTAGCTATAAAGAACACCAAGAATTTAATTGAAATGCACACATGATTCATCCCGATCACTCCCACACTTTCTTCAAGATTTCCTATTTTTTCTTTGTTGGTCATCGTAACTTGGGACCAATAGCTCTAATACCAAGTTGATAGAACTATTCTACTTCAGACGAGAAAGAACCTTAAAGAATTTATTAAATTTTCTGCACACCTGGATCAATAGCATATTCAGGTTATAAATACAAAGAAAAGTTAGAGTTGTTATAAAACTCGTTTGTAGAGAACGAAGTTTTACATCGTAGATGGTGATTTTATCTCTTGAGATCTATGTAGATTAAAATTTTGTCTAAGAAAACACAGATCTCAAGAAATAAAATCACCATCTAATGATGTAAAACTCATTTTCATCTGAGAACGAGCTTTTTATATTTGAACCCGAAAAGTTAATAGCTTTTTCCTAAAAAATATAAAGTAATGTCGTGGCTTCCTAAAAACCCGCAACACTAACAAAAATGGAAAAGTAAAGTTTAGTGGGCTGCCTAAAAGCTAGTAACACTACTCCACTTATTGATTGAAAAATTCAAATGCAATATCAAAAAAAATAAAATAAATAAAATAACAAACATCCAACTAACTTAGACCTCCTCAACGTATCAGAAAGATGACAAAAATGGTTGTGGTTTGTTTGTGAACTAGTTTCACATAGAGATGATGACATAGTATTTGTTCCAGTGGTAGGCAAGTTCATTGCACATTCAGTTACTTACCATTTCAATGTCTTTTACAAACTTAAATCATGCAATTTCCCAACCATGAATTATACACCGCAGACGATCATGGAAGATAGTAAAGGATCTGAAGCTCCACTAATAACCGCACCCTCTATTTTAACACGCAGGAGATAATCCAAGGCTCTTTCTGTAACAATCTCACCTGGGATGATTACTGGAATCCCAGGTGGATATGGGCAGATAAGCTCCCCGCAAATTTCTCCAATGCTGTGTCTGATATTCACCCTCTTTTTTCTTGCAAAGAAGGCCTCTCTAGGACTTAAGCATATCTTGCTATCCACAAAAGGTAGACAATTTGTACTTTCTGCGCTCTCTTCCACTCTCTGGAACCTGGTAAGAAAGTAGCTGACAGGATCCTTCATTGCTGACACAAGCCTCTGAGCATGCTCTGGAAGTTCCCAGGATTAATTACAGTAATAGATCGGTGTCGACCACCGCAAATTACTCCATAATCCCTGGCTTAGGATTTCATTTGTTTCATAACCGATAGACCAAGCTGCCAAAAGCCAATAGTGTTTCGCAAGGATCGATCATAGAAAGCTAGGAGAAGCTCTGATATTCCAAGACTGAAATACCTGGAATTTCTTTTATAAGATTTCTCACTTCAGCCAAGCACCCCAGGCTTGGCTGAAAATCATTTCGGGCTTTCGCTAGTTAGCTCTACTCCACATCTAATGACAAGAGCAGAGATAGCTAGGCTAGTACTTTGAAGTGTTTGAAGACATTTGCAAATTCTTTCCCTGTTCACTAGAGTTCCTGACATATGTAACATTGATGACTGTGTAAGAGAGGATAGAACTTTGTGAGTTGATTGTACAGCAAGATCAGCCCCTTGCTGGAGGGCTGAGGCAGGAAGCTGGGGATGAAAGCCCAAATGGGCTCCATGAGCTTCATCAACAATCAGAGGAATTTTTTGAGAATGACAAATCTGAGAAATCTTGCTTAGATTGCTGCATATACCATGGTATGTGGGGGAAGTGACAAAACCGCAGCAGCCGGACCTTCGTTCTCCAATTCCTTAATTGCACACTGTACCTGTAATAAGAGCATCTCTCATCATATATCTATTTATATAGTTGAACCAACAAGTAATCTCATAATGAATTTGGGCTTGTTATCTTCCCTGCAGCAAATCGTAACGGAGAAGTGGAGAAAACAAAGAAGAATGAATAAATAGATTTAATGGTCACAGATTGTTACGTCCACGAACCATGCTGAAATCTTTTTCACAATTTTAATTAGGGGTTACACAAAATAAAGTACATATACTACTACTAGGTATTACAAAATTTAAAAAATAACATTGAACCCGTACCCCCAACCTCTCATTCATCCCTAACAAAAGAAAAAGATTACAAGCCTGAATGGCAAATGCCATTGTTCCACTCAATGCAATACATTCCCTGCTCAACTTCAGTTTACTCTTGCATTTGCCCCCTTTTCTTTATAAATATGTTTCTCTCGATATGAGCCATATGCTACAACAAGTCGAAACAACCATTTGGTTTGCTGTTAAAACTTGTCAACATTATTCGAGAATTTCAAACTAATTCATCCAAACAAGGCATACAAACTTCTACAAGAACTTTGTTTTTGTTGCAAAATAAACAGCAAATAGGAAGAAAAATAAACGAAGAAAATCGTAAGAACACAGAAATTTATGTGGTTCAGACAATGTGACATGTGCATGGACAAAGAGTATTTTATTGATTGCGACATTCAAGTGCATAATACAAAATCCTAAATACCCACATATAATATATATATATAAACCTTAAATCAAACTGGCCGCTTCCACTCCAAGTTGTTCATACCACTGGGCGTTTAATTTCCGCATCCCCACGAGATCAGTGTTAGGCCTCTATGATGAGAATCAAAACACAAAAGATCTGAGATGCAGGGAGCTTGTACAACATATATTGGGAATTTGATCTTAATTATGAAAAAGTCAAATTCGGGAGGCCGTGGAAACTCGAGACTGCAATATGTTTCTAAATCCAAGTATTTTGAGTTTTATTATTACTTTGATTTGAGTTGGTCATTTTAGAAAGATTTGTTCTCTAAGTCAAAGTAGTAGTTTCTTTATTTAATTTAGAAAGTTTGTTTTGCTAGTCAAATAGGGGTTGCTATTTCTTTTAGAAATATTTGTTTTTTGGAGCTGCTTTATTTAAATTAGAAAGTCTTCTTTTCTAAGTCAAACTAGGAGTTTCTTTATTTGATTTACAAAGTTTGGGGCCTATATATACCCCCTTATTGTAGTCTTTGAGAAGACAATTGATGAATAAAAATTCTTTTGTGAGGTTTTCTTCATTTTATGGTTCTTGTGAGAATTTTCGAGCTTATCAAGGTTAATTCCTTATGGTGTTCAAACTTGCGTCTTATTCTTCTATAATCAAGGGATGTCATCTTGTTCTTACGCTTGGTTTCATATTACCAAGGGGACGGAGGCGCATCATCTTTGCTTATGGTTCTCTATTCAATATAGTCAAGGGGGACGAGGCCACTGTTCTAGATCGTGTTTGAAGATCCTTCCTCGAAAATCCCGCGAACAATTGTGGATCTCAAGCAACAAGCAACATGGTTTGCATCACCCGGCTTGCTTCCTGTGTCTCACCCCACGTCACCTCACTACGCATCTCACAAAAACCCTTTCTGGGTCAAAACCCAAAAATATTCCAACCTCAGTTATAAGCCCGCTGCTACAAAATTTAGCTATTTAATACTCTCCACACGACTTTAATTTTACAAAGTCATCAATATAAAAACAACTCATTATCCATGCCCCCAAGGGTCTCATGCTATGCTTAACATTCACCAAGTCTAAGCTATGCTCGAACTTTTCTATAAGCAAATTACCTAGTCAACATATTAGCCGATTATCTCGTCAGGATATCTTCTATGGAGAACATTACCTCTCTCACATCTCTAATGAAGTTCAACATGGCATCAATATGCTTCACATCTTTCACGATAACCGCATTTGTTTTTACCAAGCTCAATGCACTTTGACTATCATAATAAATGATATGCTTCTTCACATCTAAACCCAAAACTATCAACAAGACCATGCAACCAAATACCTTATTTGACTCCTTCTGTCAATGAGATATATTTAGCTCCAGTTGTTGACAAAGCAACTATAGACTGTAATGTTGCTTTACAACTAATAGCACAACCGAAGAGGGTAAAAACATAACATTTCAATGATCTTCTTCTCAAGAGATCTCTACCATAATCATAATTTGTATAGCCAACAATATCACTAGTAGAACCACTAGAACCATAAACCAGATATAAGTTACTCTTATCTCTCAAGTATCACATAATACATAGCTTCCCAATGAGTTTTTCTAAGACTACTCATAAATCTTCTACCATTAATTAATCGCATGTGCCGGATCTCGCCTAAGGCACAATTACGGCATACATCAAACTCCCCAACAACACTAGAGTAAGGACTCACTCATGAATTCCTTTGCCTTCTTTTATACTTGGTATAGCACTAGCATCAAATTTAAAGTGCTCTACCACAGGAGTGCTAATAGGCTTTGACTTCTCCATTTGAAAAGATTGCAACACCTTTTCAATGTATATATGTTGTGACAAATACAGTAGGCCTTCTTTCCTGTCTCTCCAAATCTCTATGCCTAGGATTTTCTTGGTTGCACCTAAATCCTTCATCTCAAACTAACTGCTCAACAAAGTCTTTAGATTATCAATTTCAGCTTTACTGCTAGCTGCACTCAACATATCATCAACACATATATAAAGGATTTACCTATCAATTTTTTTCAGTAATACATGATTACATCGATTAAGTAACATAGTCATGAAGTGATAAATCATAAATGCATCAAACCCTCTTATACACTACCTTGATGGCTATTTCTGCCATACGTAGATTTCTTCAACAAATACACATAATCTTATTTTCAAAATCAATAAAATCCCTCCTGCTGATACATAAATCTGCTCCTCTAGATTTCCATGCAAGAAAGCAGTTTTTACATGAAGCTACTCCAACTCAAGGTCAAATGCACTTACCATGGCTAATAAAACTCGAATTGTCTTATGTTTCATAACTGGAGAAAATACCTCATGACAATCAACTCCCTCCTTTTGTTAGAACTGTTGTACCACAAGCCGTGCCTTGAAGAAATTAGCATATTCCACCCCAGGAACACCTTCTTTCTTCTTAAAGACCCATTTGCATCCCACTAGCTTCACACCCTTTGGTAATGGTACAAGCTCCTAAGTCCTATTCTTATAAAGGATTGCATCTCCTCATTCATGGCAATTAGCCATTCCATTGTTTCTTTACTGTTAACCTCCTCCTTACCTGAGGCCCATCGACCTGCTTTCGCCACTGCTAATGCATAAGCAATTGGATTACAACTAGCAACACTAAAAAAATTTGCATACATGGCAGGCATTTTTATTTCCCTTCTTTCTTTCCTTGTTGTTATAGACTGTGCATCATCATCTTGTACATCTATGGGCTGAGTTTCATGTTTTTCCAACATCTTGTTTGAATTTTCAATTTCAAACTCCACCTTCTGTTAAGCACCGTGATCAAATTTTACCTATAGATTCATCAAGCTCCTTTTTTCTGGCCAAACATAGCAGACTAGTCAAAAGTAACATCTCTTCACACAAATCTGGGTTCTATCATTTTCAATACACCATAATCTATAACCTTTAACAAAGTAGCATACCCTAGAAATATGCATTTATTTGTCGTAGGCTCAAGTTTACCATCATTAAGATGAGCATAAGCAGGACAACAAAATATATGCAAACCAGAATAATCAAAGGAAGTATCGTATCATACCTCTTGAGGAGTTGTAAAATCAATTGCAGTTGATGGAGATCTATTTACCAGATAACTAGTAGTATTTATTGCCTTAGCCTAAAACTCCTTAGGGAGACCAGCATATAATCACATACATCGCGCATGCAGTAGAAGTGTTTGGTTCATGCGTTTTGCAATCCTACTGCTAGGTGTAAGGTCGTATAGCGTAGTGACTCACTATACCTACTTTCTTGCAAAACTCATCAAACAGGGTGCATTACAAAACTCTAACCCATTATCTATTCTTAGTGTCTTGATATGTTTCCCAGTACGTTTTTCAACCATGGTCTTCCACTCCTTGAACCTCCTAAACACTTCATCATTTGACTTCAAAAAATACACCCAAACCTTTCTAGAGTAGTCATCAATGAATGTAACAAAATATGTGCAACCATTGTGAGATTTAACTCAAGCAAGGCCCCACAAATCTGAATGAATATACTCAAGGATACCCGTGGAAGTGTGCTTACCCGAACTAAACTTGACATGCGTTGCTTGCCCATGACACAAGACTCATAGAATTTTTGTTTTCAGTTTCAAAGACCTTCACAATCCCTTTCGCTTCAACACTCACAACCCTTGCTCACCATGTGACCCAATCTACAATGCCATAACTTTGTATAATCATTATCTTCGCTTGAAGCAAGATAAGACAACCACTATTCCCATCATTGCATTCCCCTAATAAAGTAAATTATGATGTCATTTATCCTTCATCACAAACTACAAGACTCCTTCAAGACTTTAATCTGCCCATCACCACCAGGAAACGTGTATCCTTGTTTATCAAGAGAACCTAAGGAAACTTGTATCCTTGTAGACCGTGAACATACTGTGCATCAAATGTTCAAACAATTCCATCATACAATTTGATATAGTGAACCATTGTTTACACATGAAGTCGCTTCATCATCACCTAACGCCATTAGTTGTTGTGCCATTCTTTAAAAGAATAAACCAACGTTTGTCAAAGTCATATGATAGGAAGCACCAGTGTCCATCACCCATGTATCTAAAGAACTTGAACTACTAACAGTCAAAACATCACTACCCTTAAGTTCACCTTCATCGGAGTTATCCCAAAGACTATATCAATAGCGCTATCTTTACCATTTGATTCCTTCTTTCTTTACTATTCTTTCATTGTATAATCATCTAATATGCCCAAGTTCTTTACAATGATAACATCGAGGTCCCTTAGACTTCGATTTTGAATATGGCTTCATTCTATTACCACCATTCCTTTCCTTGCTCCTGCCCTTAGTGAAAATTAAACCCGAATTGAAACTGCTTTCAATGGAAACCCGAGACCATCCTCTTTAATTCCTTGGATTGCAATACATCTTTTATGTCACCAACGGAGAGAGTATCTTCCATACAACATAGTGTCAACAAAACTTTCATTTGAATTTGGCAAGGAACACAAGAGAATTTTGGCTTAATCCTCCTCAATCTTAACCCAAATGCCTTGTAAATCTAGGATGATTTGATTAAAATTATCAACATGTTCTTTAACGGGTGTAATTTTAGTCATCCTCAAGGTATACAAACACAGTTTTTGAATAACTAGGGCTCTGATACCACTTATTGCAAAATAAACAGAAAATAGGAAGAAAAATAAACGAGGAAAATCGCAAGAACACGGAGATTTACGTGCTTATGTCTGTGTGGACGTAGGTCACATTGACCGAACCAAATAAATTTCTGTGTTCTTGTGAATTTCTTCATTTTTTTTCTTCCTATTTGCCGTTTATTTTACAATAGTTTCAAAGACTGAAACAGAAACACATGCATCATCATGTTATTGAAGAATTCAGAAAGCAGCAGCCATGAATAATGTTATAGCAGACTTACCTGTGAAGTTGTGATCCCACCAGCAAAATCCCAACTGGAATCATACTCAGGGATGATGTATTTTGGAAGTGCACCAGATAATATCATTGCTGAAAAGACAGATATATGAGAATTTCGAGGGAGAATCAGGGAGTCTCCCGGGGAACATGTAGCCAAAATCGCAGCTTGGTTTTCTCGCAAGTAGTACCCCCCCAATAAGAAACCATGTTTTGATGAGAACCAAACAGTTTGGCTGCCTGTTTTGTGCTTTTAAAATAGGCCCTTAGGAGCAAAAGAGATTGTCAAGCCTAGAACCGTAGATGTCATGCATGAAACTTAGTTAAAGAATGTTAAGATCAAGCAGCTCAGTCCCTCTGTTATGGCCAGGAAGTGAATGTATAACGCTCTTGTCCAGCTGAAGCTTTTAATGCAAAGTAACTAAGAGAGGGACTACTCATGGAGCTATCCCGGAGACTGAGCAAGGTCATATCATCCATGGGCCACTGTCCTAGTGTTCCCCTGTAGTTTTATCATGCTTGTTCCCTGGCTCTATGATGCTTCTTTCCTATAAGCAAGAGACTAATATAGTTAATGAACTCACGTTAATATGTTTTAGCTTAAAGGGATACACTCTTGTGGGCAACTTTTTGATAAATATGCATGCTAGTTCTGTTTGATTGGATTGAAAGGAGCTTTCTAGTACAATTAAAGGAGAGCTCTATACTATTCATTCGAATCAAAAACTATTTTGCTTCCCTTTGAAACTCAGAAAATATTGTTGTTAAAACAAATATAGTAAGAAAAAATAAAAATAATAAGAAAAGAAAATAAACCACTAAGAAAATGATTTTCTTATGTTTGGTTTTATCATGAAAAATATAAAAAAAATCAAATATAATCAAAATTCTTTAAAATTTAACATATTTTTAAATTTATTAATTTTATATTATAGAGAAAACAAATCAAATAAGCTTAAATAAATATATTGAATTAATTTAGTACGTTTAAACCCCCTTTTTTTTTTCTCCAATTTTTCTTTATTCTCTACTTTCCTCTCAAATGAAATGATTTTCTAGGTTATATATACCATATTGATAACCTAATACATGTGAAAATTCAAAACATTCAGTTTGAAGGTAATCTAGCATATTATAAGAACTCCATGTCATCTAGCATACTATAAGAATAAGGTCTCCATGAATTCTCATAGATATTGTAATTTGTGCATTTGACCCTTAAAGTAAACAAGGTAGCTATTGTATAGTTTAGGTTTATTAAGTCAAGATATTTGTGGCTAATAAGACTTAGTTCAAGGTAGCTAATAAGACTTAATTTTTAATGTTTATTTGTGGCTAATAAGACTTAGTTCAAGATATTTGAAGATCAATAATATTTAATTTTTATAATACTCATATCTAAATATAAATATATTGATATTTTAATTTTTATTAAGAACCATATATATTTAAATTTAAATGATTTATTGAATTCTAACTATTTTTACAATTTTATAAAGTATTAGATCATATCTATTTTTTTTAAAAGTAAATATCATTTCTATTTAAAAATTATAAAACGTTTGTTGAAAATATGTAAGGTTTTTTCTATTTTGAAGAAAGCATAGCGCGCAACTCACAACCGTGCTCTTCTTCACGTGTTTTGATTTTTCGGGAGTGAAAATTATGAGTGTTAACCCAAGGAGGCAGCCTGATAAAATCCTGCCTAAGCGCAGGTCCTCGTTCGAGTCTCCGGGCCACCTACCCAAGGAATTCCTGCGCCTTACCTGGTGTCCATGGTTAGTAGGGTGATAACTGAGGGATTAGTCAGGTGCGCGCAGCCGTCTCTGACACCCCTCGGCTTATCAAAAAAAAAAAAAAAAAAAAAAAAAAAAAAAAATTATGAGTGTCACTAGTGTCAGCCCGCTCATAGTCAAAGTCATGTCAACACTAACATCATACCAATAATAATAATAATAATACACACACACGTCAAATTAACAAATTCAAATATCATCTCATCAATGATCGAGTTACATCACACCATATGTATAATCCATTTATTAATTTAATCATTTAAATTAATATAAATTATAACTAACCCATTAATATTTAACATAAATAACATATTAAACGGGTTAATCTAAATTAAATATTAATTTATATAATAATTAAACACATCAACTCAAATCAATTTACATGTTATTAGATTAAATACCTAATATAACCTATTTATTAAACGAGTTATACCTGCAAATATAAATTTAACCAAAATATCGACATACTCAATTCAAACATATAAAAATATGTCGAGTTGGTTCATTAAATCATATCACCTTACTCAAGTCTAATGAAAATTTGTGTCCCACATCCGATTGCAGGAAAAGAAAGGAGTCCCACTTGAATAAGATGAAAACACAATAAATTTGTTTTTTTTTTAAATTTTATAATGAACTTGCTTTTTATAAAAAGACGATATCACAAATTTTTTACTTGTGTTATCTTACATAACAATAACAAAAAAACAATAAATTATAATCAAAATTCAATAATTTTAAATTTATAATTATTTTAAAAAATAAAATACTATGGAGACATCAAAATCAGGAGTTTTCGCTTCTGACATCTGAGCGCAAAGTTCTGAGTGTCAGGTTTCGAGCTTCTGAGTCTTCGAAAAGCTTCGTCTTCGCTCCAAGAGGTTGGGAACCTTCCTATTCGGGTTTATTTTCCATCTAGGAGTTGTTTTGGTCTTGGTTGAGCCTTAGGGGCTGTTTGGATGGCGTTTAGAGAATCAGAAAAATGCATTTTCTGGGTTATTGTTCATATGAGGCCTCAAACTTTCGACGACCATAATTTTTTCGTCCGAACTTTGATTCGTGTGTTCTTAGACTCCATGGAAATCCCTTTGAGTATAGAATCCATCCATATATAACTTAATGCAATTTGAACTCATATTATGTCTGAAAATGATGAAAGGTAAGCCCCCGCGGTTCGCACGTAGTCACTGCCGTATGAGGCCTTCAAACTTAAGGCCATAATTTTCTCGTCAACCTGATTCGTGTGTTTTTAGACTATGAAAGCCCCTTGAGCTCCAGAATCTGGCCATATGTTTGTGAATGGCATTTGGTGCCCACATATTTTTTGAAAATTTAATTGTAGCACCAAGTGTGCAAATTGCTTGGTTGTGATGATGCGTGTGGTCTAATACATTGAAATTGGTGTATGTTGTTTGGTGATTATATGCATGTTGTTATAATTATCCATGAGGCTTGGGGAAATGCATGAGTTTGTGTATGATTGAGGCCATTGCATGGCTTGTTGTAGGCTACTTGTGGACTCGATATGTCACAATTAGGTCTAGAGATTAAAGTATGTCGTTACTCGAGTGGTAATGACTTATGATGTCAATGTATGCGTGTATTGATATGTTGGCATGAATCGTGTGAATTAATTGGAATTTATGTGTTCATTGATATAACTTCTTTCCAATTGATGCATGCTGAATGCATGAGTAGGCATGTACATATAGCACTCATATATGTAGCATAGTGATAGGCAATGACATTGTATTTCATTTACGCCAAGCAAGACATCGCATGAAATGGATAAAAAATAAAGTGGAGAACCCTAGGTTTAGATTTACTTAGCTAATCATTATGTACAGTCTAATTTATTTCAATTGACATTTGAATCACTATTAATGATAAGTCTCACTATTACATATGTGAATCTCTCTCGAGAATCCACAATCTACCCTTAGAGCTTAGGTATTTTGCATATATGCTTTACCCCAAAGTCCTAAGAGCGCAATGAACCCGAGAGAAACCCACTACCACACAAACCTTAAGGAGAATTCTTATCAATGACGAATTGTGATACTTCTAATCATGGTCTAATCACTTCACTTCTCAATCTTAAATTGAACCACGCCATATCAATGATGATTAATCATCAACATGTATAAAGGAAATAGATCAGAACATTTGATAGAACTATAATCCAAACATTAAATCGAAGAGTAAATCAAATCCAAATACATAAATCCTAACTAAACTACATCTAAAACCCCTAGAAATGGGATTAGTTCATGGTGGATAGAAAAAACAACCAAAGAAAATGAAGAAAGCAAGAAAATAGGAAAAAGATGATGGATGAACCCATTTATCTTCAAATCTTTCTTCAAGGCTAAAATCGATTCCCTAAGAGAGATTTGCCTTGGGTGTTTCCAACAAAGAGTCTTCTTCCTTGCCTTTAAGAGCTCCTCCCGAACTCCCCTTCTGCTCTACTCCTCATCTCCCCTTCTCAAAATGCCCTAATTTGATCCCTTTATGCCAAAACTGATGGAAGCAGGGCTAAGGAAGGGAGTGTGGACCCGCTTGAAGTCCCACTGGGCCCTATGACACGAGCCAGGGCTAAGAGATTCAAAGAAGCCCTTCATGTTTTAATCCGAGATGCCCACGTGGAAGAAGCTCGCTTGTTCAACTCTAGAAAGGAAACAAAGATGGTCCACGTCATCAGATTAAATCCGGACTTGGACCAAGAGCCAAGGAATTTTTGACTTGTTGATTTGCTACTATTTCGAGTCGATTTGTCGGCAGTATTTGGTGTTGATTTTCATCGATTTGTCGCTATTTTGGAGCTGATTTGGTTATGATTTGTTCCTGATTTGTTGCTATTTTGGAGCTTATTTGGTGCTGATTTGTTCCTGATTTGGTGTTGATTTGGTGTTGATTTATTCCAGATTGCGGCTGATTTGATTCCCAAGCCTTATCCTAGAATTATCTAGTTTCCTTTTTTTTAGTGTGTTACTTTAGGAAAGAGTATATTAGTTTCCTTCTTGCTTTCACAACATTTACTTTCCTCAAGGGTCGGTATTTAGTTTCTATTCTTTATATCTTTGGGCCTATTTAAAGGCTTGTTATCCCTACATTCTGGAAGTTTTAAGGATTTATAAAATTGAGAGTTTAAATTTCTCTTTGGTTCTTAAAAGAGCTCTTTCAACTTATCGGTTATTCCGTGGTGTTCATCAAAGACTTATCAATCGGATCTCCCACATCACCGATTTTGGCATCCTCACATACCAAGGTTCTTGCTTCTCTATAAGCAACGGGTCGAGGTCTTCCATCCAAGCCAAATACTAGAGCGGTTCTTCCGAGTTAATCCGATCACGGGTCTCCTCACAAGTTGACGGGGTTCGTATCAAAAACCTCGCGAGAGGAAGAAATGGGCTTTGGCAAAGAAATGGCCTGCATCACGTCAGAGCGATGAGCCGGGTGCTACTACATAAAAATGGGAAGCTATTGGAGGAGAAGAATCCAAACCACGCTGAAGCATGAAAATACCCACATTGTAGCATGTTTCCACGCTTAAGCGTGAGAGCACTCACGCTAAAGCTTGAGTGAACTCACGCTAAAGCCTGAGCACCACGTCAGAAGGTGAGTACACTCACGTTGTAACATCTGCTTTGGCCTTCTTCACTCCTTCCTTTGTAACTTCTTCATCCTGACTCCGAATCACTCAATCTTGGTGTCTATGGAAAGACCTCGGAGTCTAGAATCTACCCATGCCAATGAGGGTGCCATAAAGGGACGTCACATAGGCTAAATGATCGTATGTTTTCCTCGACTGCATGATGACTTTGTCGATTTTTCTTCGGGATTTCGCTTTGTTTCCACTCAATAGCTGGCCGAATCACAAAATTGGGAAATTATAGCATTAGGGACACTTATTTATATCATAAACTAATAAACCTAAGCAAATCATGGGGATTAAAAGAGCATTTTAAGATACTCATCAACGACCCTAGAGCCACTATAACTACAATAGCTTAGACTACCACTAGTTAGATGATTATAGGTTTAAAAGTATTTGTGATTTCTCAATTCTAATCACCTAATTAGGTGAGACAAATCATTGGATCAATAACATATCCTTGCTTTAAATACAAAGGAAATTCAATAGCTTACTTTCGGAGAGAATGAAC